>BHEV01007631.1:21524-58075 GCA_004319985.1 Emydocephalus ijimae
AAAATGAAGGACTTAAGACTTAGAAAAACACCCAAGAAAGAGAAAAATAAGATGCAAAATCAACACAATGTTAGTAAACGAAAGAAAAAAGGAATACAGCAGAGAGGGGAAGCTAAAAAGGCGGAAGGTGGGGGGGGGGTAAAAAGGCCAGGTGGGATAAGANGGAACTTTTTTTAGGGATAAAGGGTAATGTATAATTTCTTTTAAAAAGAAGATTCTGCAAGGTACATAAGATGGTATTGTAGTATTTGTATTAGAAATAGAAAACTAGAATGTTATAAGAATTAATAAAAGATTAAAATATTGAAATGTTTAGTAATGATAGACTTTAAAATTTAACAAAATATTAAAAGGAATGTTTAAAATATTGAGTTTAATTGAAGAGTTTAATTGATTGTTGTATTGATGTTACTATAAACTTGCTATTGTAGCATTTGTTTTTGAAATAGATAATTGGAATGTCACAAGATTTAACATTTAGATTTATTATTTAACTATATTAATCATTTTGGATTTATTATTCTTTCCTCTTTTTAAAAGTTAGCTGGTAGAATGTACTAAGCAGAATCAGATTGGGTAATGGGCGTTATTTTAAATATTAATTTAGGGGGAGGATAGAAAGGCATCATACTCTGATCAGTGATTTCAGGAGAAATTTTTTTTTTTTTGTAGGGAATGAGATAAATGGATAATTTGGAAAGAATGGACAAAAGATACAAACACAATGATTTAAATTAAAATGAATTAAATAAAATAGAATTAAGAAGAGCGAAAAGCGGAGAGTAGTTATATAGAAGATATAGAATGGTAAATAAAATAGGTAATGGTATATAAGATGAGCACGAAGCTAATTGAAGTCCATATAAAGAGAGGTAATCTGGGTCCAAACTACTTTCTTAAAAGAAGTTTTATTATTGTGTGTTTTGTGTGTTTATGTTTGTTTGAGAATTAATAAAACCTCGGAGGAATGTTGGATGAGAATAATGGTAACCAAGTCAGAGAGAAATGTAGATGACGATTATAAATTGGATAAATATAAGAAAAAATAATAATAATAATGAAATTGAATAAGAGTAAAGAGAAATAATGAGAAATTTGCGAAGAAATTGTGAAATGAAGAAAATTGTGGAAATTATGTGGAAATGGTGTAAAACAGAACTATGTTGTATAAAATAATGTCTTATTCGACTTGTAAAATTTATAATGGAAAGAGGGTTTATGTGTTCAATGGTTAATGATGGTTTGTTTGTCTTTAAAAATTAATAAAATTTGTTTAAAAAAAAAAGAAGAAGCAATGGGTAGAAACTAATCAAGGAGACAAGCAACCTAGAACTAAGGAGATTCTTCATGACAGAACAATTAATCAATGGAATAGCTTGCCCCCAGAAGTTGTGAATACTCCAAAACTGGAAGTTTTTAAGACGTAATTGGATAACCATTTTTTTATGAAATGGTACAGGATTTCCTGCCTAAGCAGGGGGTTGGACAAGAAGACCTTCAACGTCCCTTTCAACTCTGATATTCTGTTATTGTGCTGGCTTCTCACCAGAAATAACAAACTTGCTCAGTGATGGAAATTCTGGTCCAAGTTGAAGACTGTGTATTCAATTACATTTTACCATATAAGAAAATGAAAAGCTTCATAAGGGTCATTTCAATATCACTGATGACCTGCTTGTAAATATCAGCTGCCTTGTAAATAGGTTAACTTTATTATTCTTCATTTGCAAATGCAGAGAAACCAGGAGATTGACACACCTACCTCAGTGCAAAGAAAAGCTATCCTACTCCATCAGCCTTGTAGTTATTTGCCACTCTGTGAGTACATTTCCCTGTGTGTGTGCATGTGTGTGTGTGCACATACATACAAATTTATAGGTGGGGTGAATTGTTCAAGGAGTGAAATTTGCTTTTAATGAAGTAATAGCATAGAAGTAGAAAAGTTAAAGCAAAATGCTACCGTTTGTCACAATTACGTCTTCTATTGGCAGGAATTCTGAACTTTTCTGTTTGATAACTAGACATATAAATTTGACTTCTTAAAGCTCTGCAACCAATTTAAAGGCTCATTTATTTCACTGACAGCAAGATATATATGCTACCTTGTATGCAGAATGTCTGGGGCCAAATACCTCCATCTTGCAGCTTGCTTGTCTCTTAGGAAGTAAATAGCGGCAATTTTTCACAAATTCCTTTTTAACAAAGGATTTTTTTTTTTGTAAGGTGTTTAGCAAATAAATGAGCACGGGATGACCTGCTGTATCCTACAACCTGGTAAAATTCATGAATAATAAAATGATCTGTAGATTGTTAGCAGGAGGCAATAGCAAAGGCTAATTCTTCAACCAGTGGAACTTTGTTGAATAATTTGCAACTTTGGAAAGATTTTTAGTGGCTTTATTGTTTTGTTTTTTAAAAAAACACAATTTAATTTTTTTTTTTTTAAACAGCAGTTAATGTAATTTTTGAAAGCAATTTCCTGTTGCAGTTAGCTACTTAGATCACCCTGGTGTGGCTTTTTCACTGACAAATTAAGAGCATGAACAATCTGTATGATATTGTCTTGAGAATCTAATAGTTAAACAGGAAAACCTCATTCTAATTCTGCCCTAAACTGCTGGTTGACATCATCTCAGCTCTCAGAAAAAGATAATGGCAAATCACTGCTGAAAATATTATTAAAAATAAATTATGTGGGCCGGTTGTTAGGAACCAAATCTGACTGGAAGATCCACAATAAAATAAATTAGTGCATTAGCGTATTATTAGAAGGCACAGTGGCTTGGTGGCTTAATGATGCTGGGGTTGGTCTCAGCTCTGGCAGTTCAAGCTTTAGCTCTATGTGATGGAATGAGCTCCCCTCACTTACATCAGCTTCTGCCCATTTTGGGATTCAAAAGCATGTACTATGTGAGTAGATAAAATAGGTACCACTTTGGTGGGGAAATGAGATGAGCTGTCCTCTGTGCAGGCAGTCAGATGGCTCTGAACTTTCACAGTTGCAGCACCTGCTTACAAGGCAGATCCACGAAGAGAGGGGGTGAGAAAGCTGCTACAAACAAGAGGGGGTCAATTTATTTTCCAAAGCGCCAGAAGACAGGACAAGAAACAATGGATGGGAGTTAATCAAGGAAGCAACCTGGAATCAAGGAGAAACTTCCTAAACAGTGAAGACCATTAACCAGTGGAACATTGTCTCCAGAAGTTGTGGATGCTCCAGCACTGAGAGTTTTTTTTTAGAAGAGCTTGGTTCACCATTTGTCTGAAATGGTATCTCCTGCTTGGGCAGGGGATTGGACCAGAAGACTTCCAAGATCCCTTCTAACCCTGTTATTCTATGTTTCATGTTCTGTAACTAAGGAGAAATTGCCTTCAGAAGTTGTGGGTGCTCCATCACTGGAGGTTTTTAAGAAGACACTGGACAGTCACTTGTCTGAAACAGTATAGGGTCCCCAGTTTAAGCAAGGGGCTGGACTAGAAGACCTCCAATTTAATATTTCTCTCTGGTGCAAAGCCAACTTGCCCTCTTATGGAGCTCTTTGGGAAGCATGTGTTTCTTATAATATGGGCTGGTACTTTGGCAAGCCATACTACTACTCTGCAATACCATTTTGGTTTCCTGTCTACTGTAACACTAACATTCACTAATACTAATAATAGCTTACTATTATTGCTGCCTACTTAAATATGTCTATGATTCAGTCTTGTTGCTCTGATGACCCGGGGCGTGGCAAAAAGGCAACACAGTCAAAAAAGCAAGAAGAGTCCCTTTATTATCTCCAACTTTGTCCCCAGTGTCCAGGTTACCTTTGGCTAGAGAAAAACTCTCCCAGGAACAGCCTTTAAGTGGAGGAAATTCATTCCCAAAACAAAGTATATGCAAACTGTAACTAAAAATTCAAACAAAGCATGCAATAATTAACTTGACAGGGTGGGAGAAGGAATTACAGACTTGAAAGCCGAGAAAAACACACAGAGATAAGCCTTGACAATACCAGATAATTCACAATTTTCTCCCAACAACTTGCTATGCACAGTTTCCATTTTTAAACACTGCGTTCCCAACTGCAGCTAATGAAGGGGATCAGAGCCCTTTCCTTCCCTGTAAGCCACACAACTCACATTGCTCCCTTCTCAGTTCCTCCCTGCATGCCCTAGGATGAAGAGGGGGTGGGTCTGGGTCTTCCTCCAAATTCCCTCTCCCTTGCTCTATCTCTCCCCTGCTCTGCCCAGCCAGACTTTGCCCTTCCCCAGTTTCTTTCACAGCCAATGGAGCCACATTCCCACTCTCTGTCAGCTGCTCAGTCTCTCTCTCTCTCTCTCTCTCTGAATCAGATTCTGACGGGTGCATGACAGTTGCTCTATTGCCTTAGCCTGCTAATCCTGGTTAGAAATTGTGCATATACCCTAGATTTCATCATTCTGTAAAGTTTTATTTATGATATGTATATCCCTAACAGTTTAGTCCATTTTAGTAAAGAGCAGAGTTGCTGTTTGGCTCCCCTGATCAGTTGAAAAAACATAGAAAAAACATTCTGAGTTTCTTTCTCCTTCCATGATTGTATTGTATTGATATGAGCAAGCAAAATGTTCTCAATATTGTGTCCCTGAACACAACAGAGTTAAGACTGAGATGAAGTAGAATTTGCATGGTTGAATGCTGCCTTGAATGAAAAAATAAATAAATATTGGAGAGAGGTGTGGAAGAATTGGTGAGTGTAAAATACATTTACTGTTAGCAAAAGGAATATGTGAATATATGAAACCTAGTCTACTTTGCTACAGCCCATATTAACAAGGCAGAATGTGACTCACATTCCTCCCCGCCCCTTTCTTTGAGTTTAAAAATGTAGTGGTTAGAATGCAGAATGCAGTATTGCAGGATGACTGCGCCCACAGTCAAGAGTTTGATTCTGACCAGCTCAAGGTAGACTTAGCCTTCCATCTTTCCAAGGTAAGTAAAATGAGGACCCAGATTATTGGGGGTAATATGCAGACTCGAGAAAACCACTTAGAGAGGGCTATAAAGCACTCTAAAGCTGTATATAAATCTAAGTGTCATTGCTATTGCTATTTTTTTTTTGTAATGAAAATTTTATGGTTACTCTTCTTTGAAATACATTTAATACAATGTGTGTTTTCTCTAATAATGTTGTTAATATACATTTCCTGAAAACTAAAATTGCACAAATTAAATTTTCCTTCAAGTCTAGCTTGATTCGTGGCCACTTCCTGGATATATCCATGTATGTTTGTTGATAACCATACAAAAATAGTTTGTCACACCCTTTTTTTGATATTTTTTTTATACCTCCTGACAGTCATAAAGAACTGAAGGTCTCTTTCCAAGTATTAAGCAGGGACAATCTTACTTTGGGCCCCAGTGCAAAC
This sequence comes from Emydocephalus ijimae, assembly GCA_004319985.1. Lineage (NCBI taxonomy): Eukaryota > Metazoa > Chordata > Lepidosauria > Squamata > Elapidae > Emydocephalus > Emydocephalus ijimae. Next base: position 26,916 of record BHEV01007631.1, read on the forward strand.
ACACAAATATAAAGACACACAAATCCTTCCTTCCTTCCTTCCTTCCTTCCTTCCTTCCTTCCTTCCTTCCTTCCTTCCTTTCTTCCTTCCTTCCTTCTTTCCTTCTTATTTCTTTCTCCTTCTTTCCTCCCTCTCTCTCTCTCTCTCTCTCTCTCTCTCTCTCTCTCTCTCTNCCATCAGGGTGAAAAGAAATGCTTAGTTGTTCAGAAGAATAGTATTTTGAAGCTGGATTTTATTTCCATGCTAGCAAATGAACTATTTAGTCCTCAGAGAAAGTGAAGGCTATTTTTTTTCCTCTAAACAGCTCTCAACTAGAATGATCCAAAGTCTGTTCTCATTGTTATTTTTGGTACAATGTGGTTGGATAACTCTTAAATAGGCTAGAATGATACTAAATGGGGGAATAGCCATGCAAATTGTGTGTCCTGGTACTGACTGCTCTGAACTTCAAAGCATGACAATGGATATCAGATTTTTGCTTAAGATCTTTAATTTGTTTCTTTAAACAGCAGATCCATTGCTGAATCAAGGTGAGCTATGAAGATATGACCATCACCAAGAGTAACTCAAATAAGAAGCAAAACATGCCTGTAAGAATAAGGATTGCTTTTTCTCATCTCTTTTTTGAATCTGAGCTGTTAAAAGGTTGATAAGAAACAGATGAAGTATTTTTTTTTTTTTGTATATCCTTTTGAACATCTAATTGTTGTCTAGATTTCTGCAGCCCCAGAGTGGTAACCTACTGTTTCCAATTTCTCAACCTCCCAATCAAAAGATGATAGCTGGGAAGTCTTTAGTGTTTGCCGACAATACAGTGGCATCACATAGAGAGTACGGGAAAGGTTATCTATTACACCAGCTGTTCACTTGCAGTGAAATCAGTGGCCAAATAAATGCATCTGATAATGTTTCTTTAGAAGGCCACCGTTGCTCTACTTTAGAGAAAGAATGATGTTGTCTCTCTGGTTCAGTATTGATCACTGAAACTATAAAGAACTGGGGGCCCCTGAAGCAAAACTGGGGTTTCTCTACCCACCCCAACTCTCTTCCAACCTCTTTTTATGTAAGGAAGGAGCAGAAAAACTGACCAGAATTATGGGGAAATGAATTTTCTGATTCAACAGATATAAAGTCAGGACAACTCTACAGGTGCAGCTTCCTCCATGGGCTCAAAATTAAAAGTCAGTCATTGTCAGAGTAACCATAGAGGGCTACTCAAAAATTGGTTCTCAGGTGAAGGTCAGGCATCCTTGGTTTCTATCATTCAATAACAACCTCTTTGATAAGCTCACATACCGAGGAGAGCTCACCTTAAGTTATATGATTGAGAGTCATGTAAACAGAGGCAAAATAGTTAGCACATGGCACAGTGACATACAGATATTAAGCTAGAACCTTCAAATCATCATCATCATTTCATCATCACTCTTTATTTAAGAGATACACTTTATTATTTATTTATTTGATTTCTCAGTCGCTTACAAGATAATAGGTATAACTGACCAGAGGTATAGTTATGAATACATGAAATGGGTACATATAATAAAATAAAAGAAACAATAGGACAGGGATGGTAGGCACATTGGTGCACTGATGCACAGCCTCTACAGACCTCTTAGGAAAGGGGTGAGGTCAATAGTAGACAGTCTAAGGTTAAAGTTTTTAGGGTTTGGGGAAGAAATCACAGAGTCAGGTGGAGTATTCCAGACATTGACCACTCTGTTGCTGAAGTTGTATTTTCTACAATCAAGTTTGAGTTAACCTTGAGTTTGTGTCTATTGTGTGCTCTTGTGCTGTTATGGTTGAAGCTGAAATATTCATTGACAGGTAGGACATTGCAATGTATGATTTTATATACCATACTTATATTGGACCAAATACGGCGTAATTCAAGGTTTTCTAGTTCTAGAATTTCAAGTCTGGTGGCATAAGGTATTCTACAATGAGTAGAGGAGTGGAGAACTCTTGTGAAATATTTCTGGACTTTCTCAACTGTGCTAATATTAGATACGTAATGTGGGTTCCAGATTGATGAGCTGTATTGAGTATTGGTCTAGCAAATGTTTTGTATGCTCTAGTTAGTAGTGTGATATTACCAGAGAAAAAGCTACGTTGGATTAGGTTAACAACTCTTAATGCCTTAATGCCTTTTTGGCTATGTAGTTACAGTGGGCTCTAGCACTTAGATCATTAGAGATGAGTATTCCAAGGTCCTTTACAGAGCTTGGATCATCAACAAGGTCTTGACTATTCAGCTTGTATTTTATTTTCTTATCTCTTCTTAAAAATTCTCCTTAGTATTTCTTGTGATCCATTGTGAACATAATAAGTAGAAAAAAGAGAATTTTGGAAACAGCCTAATAAGAATCAGACCATTTCACATGTCATGCATTACATGTATATAACATATTTGTAATAGAGATTTCCCTTCCTTTTTGGGGGGAATGCATATGACTGAATTAAAAATGCAAAAATCACATGCCACATTCACAATGGCCTTTAACAGTAGGATTATGCCTTTAACAATATGCTGAAGAAAAGGCATCTATTATGATTAGCTCCCTGTATTACAGTTTGATCACTCTAGAACCAGAATTGGGAACTGAGCAGAATTGTCTTCACTTCTTTCTAACCAGCCTTCTTTCTCTTGGATTATTTGTATTTGATGAATGTAAGCATGCATTACCTCCCAGGAAATATTTAAAAGCATTAATTATTTCAATAAATGGAATAGAACATAACCCCTATGCAGTTTGAGGGGCATTCTTTTTATTTATTTATTTTTTGGCATGAAAGGTAAAAGGTTTCCCCACACAAATGTGCAAGTCATTTCCAACTCTAGGAAGAGGTGCTCATCTCCATTTTAAGCCAAAAAGCCAGTGCCGTCTGAAAACGTCTCCGTGGTCATGTGGCTGGCATGACGAAATGCCAAAGGTGCATGGACCACTGTTACATTCCCACCAAAGTGGTCCTATTTTTCTGCTTGTATTTTTTTTTTTTTACGTGCTTTCAAATGACTAAGTTGGTAGAAGCTGGGACAAGTAATGGGAGAATATTCCATTAGGGATTTGAACAGCTGAACTATTGACCTTCTGATCGACAAGCTCAGTGTCTTAGCCACTGAGCCACCTTTTTGGAGTTAGGGTTCAGCGAAAACCAATCTGGGCAACTGGCAATTGGAAATGAATAGAGGACAAAAGTTATTAAATGAGACCCTGCCAAGTACTGTGGGAATTGAAATTTCCATCTAATTGTATTAAACAGTTAGCAATGTCACAGTCATAAAATCTTAAGCCTGGGAAGGTTTTGAAATGGAATGGAGAGCTCCCTGCAGTGAAAAACAACCTTCAGAAACCAAAGACCCTTACATTATTTGCTCATGCCATCAATACTATGGTGTACCAAAAAATACTTTACAAGACTGCGCAAATTGCAACGCGCTCAAGGAAGGGAAAAGAGAAATACATTTAATTTTTTTGCATACTTCCAAAATGTATACAATTTTCAACTTGTCTTATTGGGAAATTATTTTTTGTTCAAATGAGTTATATGTGAAAGCCAACTCTGACTTCTGAGCTTTTCTTAAAAGGTTTTTTTTTAAGCTATTGGTGAGTTGTTTCTCATAATGATCCATGACTTGCTTAATTTTTTTTTTTAAAAAGGTGTTGCTGTCTAAGTGTAGCTTCATGCTCTTTGGACTTCAGATTATTGTATTTTCCTTGAAGCCAGATAGGAGAACACAAAGCCAATGATGAAATCAAATGAATAAGAGGCTCCTGTTGTTAATGGTATAGTCATATAATAGTATTCTATTTTTTTAACTTATTTAATTTTAGTTTATTTAATAATTTGGTGTTTGGAAGCCACTCAGAGTTGCTTGTTAGTGAGATGAATGGCACATATTTTTTTTACAAATTTAATAAATAACCATTAGGGGCAGTTTACTTGTGTTAATCATATATTATTCATAAATTCTTATTTAAATTGAGAAAACAGTATAAATTTAATTCTGAAACCATAACATTTGATTTCAATTTCATTTACTCTCTTGCCATCTTCTTATATTACCAATGCATAGGTGTAACTCAGAGAAATACTATGCAAAAATAAATGTTCTGTGTTGAGCTACTGTTCTTATTAAGACTGTTCTCTTGCTAACCTCTTTGTTCAGAATCAGAATTACTGTAACTTGCATCCTTTACCATGTTACTCCAAGAATGATGACCAAAACACCAACACACCTGGCTTTCTGTTGTGTGATGCACCTTCTGATAGCTGTATCCTGTACAACTGTATCCTACTTATCCTTCCCATTTGGACCTCCATCCATCCTTCTTTTCATTCCACTGATCGTCTTTGCTGTTATCCTTTGAAACCTGATACATTTTGTCTCATCTTGTCTTCAAGTGTGTTTTAGGATCTGGACACAATGGGGATTTTCCAGTGCCAAATAAAGTAGAACAAGAACTCCTCAATTATTGTACTTATCTCACATTTTAAAACTTCATAATCAAAACTTCTGTAATTCTTGGAGCAAAAACTGCTACATGCAGAAGCTAGATTCTGAAGAGACAAGGGGACCCAAGATCATCTTATTAATGTTTGGTGTCTAGTGGAAAAGATGAGGTAGATTCAAAAGGACTAAGTATTTTGATAGTACATAACACGGTGTAGATAATCTTTAAAAAGATGGGTACATTGGACTACTTCAAGGGCATATTGGAAAAAAAATATGATTATAAAATAACTGGTAAAAATATAAAGCCACCCCATGGTTCAAGACTGGAAAGATTGTATGCTATTATCCTTACTTATTTAACTTAAGTGAAGAACACTGTACACTGAAAGCAATTCTTGAATTAAAGAATTATCATTAAATTTCTAGAAGCAATAGTCTCAGATATAACTTGGATGTCTGGAAGTGAGAAAGACTTAAGAGAACTCTTGTTGAAAGTAAAATAAGAGAGTCCCACTGCTGTTAGGAGAAAAAAGATCAAATAAAAATGAGCAAAGATATAGGCTGAAAGATATATCACAGCCAGTCAGTGCAAATAAGTAGAGGATAAATTAATGTAATTTTGAGTAGCTACTGTTGGAGGCTTGCCTTCATCAATGGAATGCTTGTATAGACACTCAATTAAGCTTTATTTGAACATATTTAACAGATTAACAGAGTTGGAAAGGACCTTTTAGGTCATCTAGTCCAATGCCCCCCCACCACAAGCAGGAGACCCTACACCATTTCTGACAAATGGCAGTCCAATTTCTTATTGAAAGCCTCCAGTGATGAAGCTCCCACAACTTCCAAAGGCAACTTCTGTTCCATCGATTGATTGCTCTCACTCTCAGAAAATTTATCCTTATTTCCAGGTTGAATCTCTCCTTGTTCAGTTTCCATCCATTATTCCTTGTCTGGCACTTCAGGTACCCTGGAAAATAGCTTGACCCCTTCCTATCTGAGGCAGCCCCTCAAATTGGAAGACTGCTATCATGTCTCCCTTGGTCCTTCTCTTAACTAGACTAGCCATGCCCAATTCCTGGGCATGGAGAATATAGAGAATATTGCAGATTCCATTATTTATCACTCAAACAAAAGATTATTATGTAGCAGTTAGAAAGAATGTCCATATGTCTAGCATGTATCAACATGGTTGCTTAGAAAGAGAGAAGAACCTATGCACAGTCAAGACATCTACTTATTCTGATTAAGATTTGTTTTTTTATATATATATAAAGTGTGCCAAAAGTTTTTCAAGAATGCCTACATACAGGAACACCAGGAGACTGCTACAGCTAAAATTTGCAGTAGTCCAACAATAATCAGCTGCCTTGGTATAGGCAGATGATCAGAACTGGGATATTACAGGCACATAAACTTTATCTTCTGAGCAAAGTATTGGAAAGCAATCAACTGTACAAGCAATGTTGAAGACTGTAAAGCTCTTGGAATATTGAATCAAAGCTGGAAATTAGTTTCAAGCAAAGTGGATAGAAGGAAAGGAATTTTGCAGGAGAGAAAGAAGTAATTGAAAGTATGTCAATTAATAAATTAAGATGCAAATGAAATTAAAGCAGCCTTTTTTACATCTTAAGAGCCTTTTATTTCCATTTGCCTTCCAGTAGGAAAATCGAAGAAATAGGCTGTTGCTTGCTAATCACGAAGCTCTTTCTAACAATGGTAAAGAACTGAAAAGGGAAACTTAGGAACTAATGTGAAAATTTGAATCTATTCCGGACAGCTGGTGTGGAAGATACAGCCCTACAAAGATAGGAAATAAATTAACGAGCTTACGTTTAGAGGCCAGTGGCAATTAGTTTTGAAAAACCAACATGAATGTGACAAAACTGAACTACGCTTTAGAAGGAAGCTTCTTATTTTCAACATCTCCCTCTCCTAACTTCCGCCAAGCGTATTTTGGCAAAATTATCTACTTTTCTTTCAGGACGGGAGAAATGATGTTGAGGGCACAGCCAGTACTTAAGCAGCACTTGAATGTTCTATTCAACTCCCTTATCTGGGTCATATATAGGAAAGCTTAGTCTCATTCTTGAATTGCGGTATTCGATATTTCACAGTGGATAATGTCAATGGAAAAGCCACAGAGTGCTGAATCCTCTGAGTACACTTCGCTTGACAGCTAAGAGAAGATTGGTACGAGAGCGAAGAATGAAATGCAATTGCTTTTTCCACAGGGAACTGTTTGTTTCACTTTCCTCAACTTTGCCTTTAGGAAACAAGCAATAATAATAATTCATAACTGGAGATTGAACTGATCATTGCAAGAAGCCAAGTAACAGAAATTATTAAACTAAAAGGAGGAAGAGGTACAAATTAATTTCATAGATTAAAAATGATATAGCCTTCTTTGGTCATCTTAAAGCTTTCAGATATACCACTGGCAAATGCATCACATTTATGATTTGAGCCAGAATGGTAGATATACCGTTTTCTAAGATCTGTTATTTCCATCACTCAGTGGGCATATTTTAATAAATGAGCTTTATACGTGATCATAGAGGGTACAAGATTTCAGCAGAGCCTTGAAAATCTATGAAAGAAAATGAAAGAAACCTTGAGCATTTTCAACTCAGCTCTAAAATATTTTCATTGAGGCAGATTGCAAAGTTTAATATTCATTCTTGGGGATGAGGGACATTGGACATTTTCATGTAACAAATTTTGGAGTACTTGGTTTTTATTATTGTACATGCCTTGCTCTGGATTAGCTTCTTCGGGTATCTAATTGTCTTGGATGGTTTGAGGGATTAGTGAACATGCAAAAGACCAATTGTGTTCCTATTTTCCTTGGGAACAAGATTCTATTACCATGACCTATTGTCTTTAATTATTATCGTTCTCTCTCTCATCTGTAATTGAACAAAGATTTTCAAGACTTCTCTTAGATATTTTCATTTTTATGCTTAATTTGGGCAAACTTCTTTACAACTTGTTCCTATTTTGTTATAAACCATATACACCTTTTTTCCACTAGATGGAACTAAAAAACTTAGAAATTGTCTTTTTTCTCTCCAAGTTTCCCAACCCCCACCCTAAACTCAATTCATCCAATTTAACATAACTTTTCCCCCTGGCCCATGGCTTTAAGAATGTGTGTCTTAAAGAGTTTGAGAGATAAATCATTTGTTATATATAATATTTTTAAAGAGAAAAAAATGCTATGCTATTAGATCGAGGAAAGTCATTGTACAGCAGGGAGATCTCGTCAAAGGAAGGCAACAAGAAAAAGAAAGAAAACAAGACAATTGATTTGTTTTGTAGTCAAAACAAATGTTATCACAATTAAAACAGAATAGGGTGGGTGGACTATATTGCTTCCTGTTAAAAGATTTGTGGAGATGAAAATGTTCTTGCTGCACTGACGTGTTTACTGAGAGTAGTTAGCCCTACTCAGTAATTAAATATAATTCCACTATCATTTCATAAAGCAGTAAATGTTTCAATCTTGTATTGATATATGGTATTTAAAATCAATGAAGCACTTCCAAGGAGAAGAAAAAAAAAAGGCTTCTTTAAATGCTGATGAAGGAATAAGTAGCGACAGAAAATATTCATCATGGATTCTTTATGATAGCTATGAACTCATGGAGAGAGGTACCTTTCTATTGTCCTTTGTGGAAATTGTATGTTCTAGATAACTTTAGGAGATCTGTAAAGGAGCCACATGGAAACCTCAGAAGGATTCTTGGTGAACCCAAAGGTGCTTTTTTAAATAGCAACTGGACTAATTTTTTTCTCTTGAAGGTGTTTTGCTTCTCATTCAAGAAGCTTCAGTTCTGACTGCATTGTGGAAAATGGAAGTATACAACATAGTCATTTCAGCAGTTCCAAGAAGGTTCCACACTGGTTTTCACTATTCAGGTGATCCTGAGGGCAGAGATAAACTTCCAAGTGGCCTCAATGACTCTCAGAAATAATGCTAATGACTGGATGACTGAAAGGAATGTAAATCCTTCCATTCTTCACCATTCAGTCAAAACTGAATAAGCTTCTTGGATGAGAAGTGAAATGTCTTTAAGGAATAACAAAATCCAGTTGCCTTTTGAAAAATTACCTTTGAGACAACCACGACCTGGATGAGTAAGAATCTCCATTGACATTATTGGTGAATATGAAAATATTCCAACTTATCCCAATGGGTGGATAGCTCTACTTCCAACTTATCCCAATGGGTGGATAAGCTTTACTTGCCCCAAGCAGGAGGCAGCACCAAACTGGTTTTGTAGAGCTTCAAAGCCACATAGGATTTGGCTTAATACTTAAAAGATGATATTTTTATGGGATTTCAGGGCTATAAACTCTTTGAAGAGAAACAACAAACTATTTTAGGCATTGTTGTCCAGAGATTTACATGGGCTTGTTCATTGAATTAGAACTCCACTTGAAGGCATCTCTGTTTAAAGCTGAGCTTGACAACTGAGTCCTAACTTATTGAGACTTTAATCTGGGAGAGCTTAGAAAAAGTTGGTAGAGTCAGTGGCAGATAAAGAAAGATTCTGAAGAAAGAGGCCATCCTCTCTAGGGAAATAACTCTACTCCTTTAAATTTTCTAGTTCCAAAATTGGATGTCTTGGAGATCAAACAAGTTGCAAATAACTTTTGGCTTTCTGTGTTTTAATTTTCACCCATCTATTTCCAAGGGTAGTCTTTTCCGGTGAAAAGCCGGTGTAGATCTAACCTCATTGTTCAACCTCAAATATGAGTTCTTTGAATCACCTAGACTGAAAAGCTTTCTGTTCAACTCTTGAAGGAACCAACTGAATGTTTGGATAGATGCAGTGATGGTATGCGACTGGTTCAGACCAGTTCAGCCAAACCAATAGTAAAAAAAAATCCAATAATCTGCTGAGAAAAGGAAAAAAAAAATCCTCCGACAATCAGATGAGAGGAAAAAGAAAAGAAAAGAGCAGGATCGGCCCTCCCACCAGCCCCTGCGCTTTTCTCTTCTTATCCTCTCAGTCGGCCTCAGCTGGTGTAGGAAAAGCTGAGCATATGCATTAAGCAAAGCACGCCCACCAAGCCACGCCCACCAAACTGGTGGTAAAACCATTTGAACCCCACCACTGGATAGATGGTAATCATTCTAAGGGTATATGTATGTTGCTTTGATTTCAAAGGGAATACCACGAGGGGAGACCAATGGGACATAGCAATAACATTTAGATTTATATACGTTACAGCATTAGCACATTACAGCATTATCTGGGTGGCTTACAAGGTAGAAGCATTATTTGCACATTGCTCGCAACAATCAGGGTCCTCATTTTACTGACCTTGAAAGAATAGAAAGCTGAGCCTAGTCAGGATTGAATTCCAGGCTGTGGGCAGAGTTTGCTTGCAATATTACATTCTAACCACTGCACCACCAAGGGATGAATTATCTATGTCTGGTTTACTAGAAGTATGTTATTCTCCATTTTCAATGTTTATAAGAATGTTTACATTGTTTACAATTTACAAGAATTGTGGTTGTTGAAAAAAAAAATCAAGCTAAAGGAAAAACCCAGCCCGACAATCCATGAACAAGTAGATAATATTCTCTTTACCATCTAAAGGTATAACCCTGTCTTTCTCACTCTTGGTAACTTTAACACATGTAGCCTTCAACTCCTAGAATTCCCCAAACAGCCAACTGACTTCTTGGTGCCAGACTTGCTGGCTGGGGAATTCTGGGTGTTGAAGTTCATACATCTCAAAGCTGCCAAGGTTTAGAAACTCTGGTCTAGACCAGAGGTCTCCAACCTTGGCAACTTTAAGACTTGTGGACTTCAATTCCCAGAATTCTCCAGCCAGCTTGAAGTCCACAAGTCTTAAAGTTGCCAAGGTTGGAGACCTCTGGTCTAGACTCAAGTCAGCCCAAAGATGTGCTTGTGACTTCTTTTCTTCTAAAGATGAGGAAAAAAGTTGGTTTGCATGGGAAAGAGCTTGAACTTTTTTTTTTTAATTGAGTGTAGTAGGAAATGAAAACTGACAAATTCATCCTTCCAGGCAGAGAGCCTTGAGTGCTAAGCACTTAAAAGATCTAAGATAGAACCTCTGAATATTCAACCAAGTTTATAAGCCTGAATTAAAGATGCCAATTTTTATTTTTACTCTTTCCTGACAAGCTTTTTAAGAGATACAAGAAATGTCAAGACAACACAGTCCTTTCTTTGTACTTCTTGACTTTAGTTATTACAGAAGAAATTAAAAAGGCCCTCTTTAAACCAAATAAACAAATAAATAACAACTTAATGTCTTTTCTAGAACAGAAAAATGGAAGAACTATTTTCAAAAACAGCTGATTATCAAAGGAAGAAAGATGGCAATGCTCCAAAATGGGGTCATTTATCTGGCAGGGCAGGAGCAAGAATTCCAGATGTGAAGGCACAGCAATAGCTCAACATGATTGGGAAGACACCAGGAACACAGATAACCAAAGTCAATACAAGATAAACTCATGTTTGTTCCCAGAAGCTGCCACATTCACCATGCATCTCTTTTAAACTCTCTTCCCCGATGTGGCGAATGAAGGGAATCAGGGCCCTTCCCCCGCTGTAAGCCACACAACCTACATTGCTCTCTTCTCCATTCCTCCCTGCATCTCCTAGGATGAAGAGGGGGATGGGCCTGGGTCTTCCTCTGAACTCCTTCTCCCTTGTTCTACCTCTTCCCTGCTCTACCCAGCCGGACTTTGCCCTTCCCCAGTTTCCTCCACAGCCAACCCACTCCCACTCCCTGTCAGCTGTTCATCTTCCTCCTCAGATTCAGACTCCGACAGGGGCATAACACCCTCCCTATAAAAAGTATTTTAAATTAAACTAATGGAGAATGTATAACTGGTTAATTGCACTAGTTTTTTACTGTAAGAGGACAGATTATTATGATCTCCTAAGTATTAAAATATTCATTTAAAATGTAAAAGACAAAGTGAACCTATTGATCTCTAAACTTTTTTCATTGGTGTCCCAGAATGCAGAACCAATGGATGAAATCTATATCAAAATAAACTGAGGTAAATGTCAAGAAGGACTTCTCAATAATACAACCTGTCAATCAAGGGGTAGGCTTCCAGAGGAAGAGTTGGGGTATCCTTGGAACCTTCCAACGGAAGTTATATGTCAACTGTCAGTGATGCTTCAGTAGGTTCCTGCATTGAGCTGGAGATTAGGCTAGATACCCTCTGAGACCCTTCCAAAGGTATGATTTTAGGAAGATGCCTACAACTGTATATAGAATTGGAATTCTTCTTTTATTCAACATGCAGGATAAGCAAGCTGTGTATAAGTTTTTTTCATTCAATTTACACAATGATTCAGTGTTGTTGAGATACTATAATTAAATGCAATTCTTTTTGTAAACTAAAAGATCCAAGAAGTTCACTACCCAAGTGTCAATAAAGCAACTTTAAAATGAAATTTAAAATGATACATTTAAACAGTGTCACTCTTAGAACTTGTGACCAAAAGACTCAGTTCAAAGGCTTGTTTTGGTGCATTTGCTTCAATGGTTCATTCACTCAGTGAATGTTAAATCAGGACTTAAATCCAAATTAGATCTGGCAGGCGAAAGCTTTGTGTATTTTGAAGGCTAATGTGGAAATAGCTAAAGTGGTAATAATTTTCTGTCTTTTTAATAGAAGTGGATAAAATTTGCAAAATGTTGCCATATGGGGGGATGTATCTCCAAATGCCTAACATACAGTAATCTTCTGAAAAATAAGAACAAGACTTTTGGTATTGATATTTTGATTCATTATTATTACTTACAGGTAAAAGTGTGTAGGTGTTTGTTAACAAAAGCAAATATTAATGTTCTTTTCCCAAGTTTGCAACAAAAAGTACATACAGAGCAGGCAGATTTTAACATGAGAACATATCAAATAGGTATTAATTTCTGAGGTAAATCAATTCCCTGTTCTATATCAAAACATATTTCTTGGCATATTTATAGCCAAAGAAATGAATTGGAAAAAAAAAAAGATTTTTTCAGTGATATGATGGAAGTCATGAATTATTTACAGAACAATAAAAGTTTACAACTCTTCTCAATTGTTCATGAATTGGGTTGCTCTATTTTGTCTGAAATCTTAATGATAATCGTAAAGAAGTATAAGTCACAAAACTCTCTTTCTGAAAGGTTTACAACAACAGTTGGAAACTGGAGGCATAATAATATTCTGCATTAAAGAGGACCGACAGCGAGGACAACTTGTGAAGATATAAATGCCTAAGGAATCAGAGGGGCACTGAAAATGACAGAATTATCTTGAGCTTCTCAGACCCATTTGTGTTTATTTAGGTAGGAGAAAATAACATGATGAAGCAGTTAATTTCCCTCCCCCTGAGTTGACTCAACTATGATGGATATTCTAATTTTGCCTACATGTTTTGATAAAAGAGTTGTATAACTTTTTTTTTCTTTCTGATCTTTCTTTCACTTGATACGTTTCACTCCTGAGTGCCCTTCACTGGACTCCTTTCTCCAGAAGCAGAAATATATACTTCAGAAGCTTCTTAGGTGAAAACTGTCAAAAACACACAACTAAACATAAATGCCTAATTGTCCCTGGGTTAATATTTACATTATTTTGTCTTTTAATAACCACATAATCTCTTACATTGGGGTGAAGTCAGGGCAACTGAATGGAGCTGAGTGTTTACTGGCCAGATGATCTTCCTGTCGCCAATGCAGAGTTTGCAGCAGATAATTCATTCTGCCTAGAGAGAGAAGTATCTGCCGCTACCTAAGATCGAATTCACAGCCTCCTGATTGTGAGGCGAGAGCTCCACCACTAGGCCGCTACACTTTGGGTTAATATTTACATGCAACATCAAAACTGCAATTTTCTTTACTTCCTCAACAGAACTCAATTTCTGGAGGAACACTTACAATGTCTAATCTTGATGGCTTCTTTTAGTACCATATGTAGTTCTACGTCTAGACCAAACAAGATAAATATGTTTTTGTTATTTATACCTAGTCCATGTTTGATAACATTCTGTGTCTTCTTTCTGTTTAGTCTGAGCATAAGTCTGTCCATTTCTGCACAATCTAGTAACTTCCCAATTATCTCTTTATCTCATGGTGTTTCTTCATTTTTCCAATCATTGTGCAAATATAATCCTTGCTGCTGTTAAAACCTGAAATATTAAATATATACTTTGCTTATCAAGTTTTTCTAATGTTATACCTAATAAATACAGTTCAGGTTTAAAATCTACATGTTTTCCTATCTTCTTTTCTAACCACTTGTGCATTTTTGCCCCACCCTTTTTTTTTTTTTTTGCTTGAACACAAGTCCACCACATATGATAATATGTGCCCATTTTTTGGTTACATTTCCAACATTTGCTAGACATGTTTTATAACCATTTTTCCTAACCAGGTAGGTGGTAAGTGCCATCTATAAAACATTTTATATATTTTTTTTCTTTATAAGAAGTTGCCATTGTCAATTTATAGTTCCTTTCCCATAGGTTTTGCTATTTCTCTAATTCTATATTATAACCAAAGTTTTTTCCCTGAATTCAGCTTTGTTCGGGTATTTTCCCATGTCATGGTAGTTGCGCTTTTAAAGTTGTAGCAACGTTTCAGCAGAATCTCATCTGCCATCATCAGGCTTCTGTATAGTGTTCATCTGTGAGTCAGACTTTTACAGTGGTTTCAGATTTAAATTTGGGGCAGCCTATTGCTGTCCCAGAATGTTTTTTTCTTCATCCTGATTGGTTGGGAGTCTTGGTCTGTGTTTATTGGTCTTGGAGTTTGCTGTGTTCTCCTTGATTGGTGTTTCTAAGATCTTCTGTCTGTTTTGTGGCTCTTTTTGTATCTTGTTTGGCTGGTAACATTGTGTTCCTTTATTGGAGGCCTTTTGTGCAGCTTGGCTCCGAGTAAACGGACGGCTATCATTTGTTAGGAAGCTAGGTTTCATCTGAGTGCCTGATTGGGGTGTGTTTGCTATGACTTGTGGCTTCAACTTCAATGGCACCAAAACACTAGCCACTATTGAAAACCCCAGCCACAGAATCATCAGAGAAGACATAGAGATTGAAAAAAGACCAGAAAACATGAATAGAAGAGTTGATTCCACCAGACTGCCAATCATTTGGAAGCCTGCACTCACAAACAAAAAAAATCTCCACACCAGAAGCCAGACAAACACCTGGGCACAAAGAGATCCCCTCTGATACCTCCAGCTCAAACACACCCCAACCAGGCACCCAGATGAAACCCAGCTTCCTAACTCATGATAGCCATCCGTTTACCCAGAGCCAAGCTGCAGTAAAGGCCTCCAATAAAGTAACACATTGTTGCCAGCCAATCAAGATACAAAAAGAGCCAAAAAAAAAAAAACAGACAGAAGATCTTAGAAACACCAATCAAGGAGAACACAGCAAACTCCAAGACCAATAAACACAGACCAAGACTCCCAACTAATCAGGATGAAGAAAAAACCATTCTGGCACAGCAATAGGCTGCCCCAAATTTAAATCTGAAACCACTGTAAAAGTCTGACTCACAGATGAACACTATACAGAAGCCTGATGATGGCAGATGAGATTCTGCTGAAATGTTGCTGCAACTTTAAAAGCACAACTACAATGATGTGGGAAAATACCCGAACAAAGCTGAATGCCATACATGTAAGTACCCGCGAAAACTTAAGAAAACAAATATATATACATATATACATATACATATACATATACATTTACATATACATATACATACACATACATACACACACACACACACACACACATATATATATATATATTCTTAATTATTTTTTTGTCGGAGTTCAACAATATCTGATCAAAAACTGTTTATCCTTAAGAAAAACCACCGTACTTTTTCATGTCTTTATATTTCTAGATAAGTGGTGGGATTCAATTTTTTTTACTATCGTTTCTGTGGGTATGGCTTGGTAGGCATGGCTTGGCTTAGTGGGTGTGTCTTGATAGGTGTGGCAGGGAAAGGATAGTGCAAAATTTCCATTCCCACCTCATTCCATGGAGAGGATACTGTAAAAATCTCCATTCCTTCCCCACTCCTGGGGGAAGGTTACTTCAAAATCCCATTCCTTTTATATATTATATATTCCTATATATATTGTAAACTTTATGGGGTGGACTTTTTAGCACTGCAGTTGTCTATAAACAAGCAGGCATTTTTTAGGATATTAAATACATAATAATGATTCCCAGCTAACAGGTTTAGTTTCTAATTAAGGGCTAATTGACTTCACTGGGAATTGAAGAAAACGGTAATTGCATCCAAGTCTCTAGGAATGGCTATATTCTCTCTGGACATATCATAATATGATTGCTAATGTTGTGTTTGGCACCTGGATATTGGAATGTGAGTATGAGATTTCTGAATTGGCAGAAAAGAAAAAAAAAAGCTCACAGCAAGATAGTCTTGTTCGGATTGTTTGAATAAATATTTGCTTGAAAGTCAACCAGCTAATAGTCTGGGTGGAATTATATGACCATTTGTCATATACAAACTGTTTAGAAACTCATGACTGTCCCAAATGAATGAAGAGTTAATGGCTTCAGTAAACTAGTTTCATGGTGAGGTGAGCATCTTTTCTAATCGCATCAGCTAAAGCTGTATGCAGTAATTCTGCAGATGTATGAAAGTTTGTGGTTGAAAGATTAACTTTCTTGAAAAGCAAAAGATTAAGAGCTGTGGTGGCACAGTGGTTAGTTAGAATGCAGTACTGCTAGTTCTGCTGACTGCAGGCTGCCAGCAGTTCAGCAGTTCGATTCTCACTGACACAAGGTTGACTTATCCTTCTGCTTTTGTAGTTGGTAAAATGAGGAGCCAGATTGTTGGGGGCAATACACTGACTCTGTAAACCATTTAGAGAGGGCTGTAAAGCACTGGGAAATGTTCTGTAAGTTGAAGTACTATTGCTATTTTCACATCTGTGGGGAGAGGGGAAAGTAGGTGGATCATGGAAACTGATCTCCACAATTGTGTTAATTAATGAGTGAAATGAGAACACCCCATGAACTATCTTTCCCAAATACTGTGATTGAGAGCACCCTGATGATGATGAGGACGACGACGACAATGGTGTGTGTGAGAGAGAGAGAGAGAAAGGGAGGGAGGGAGAGAGAAGGGGAGGAGAGAGGCAGGGAGAGAGAGAGAGAGAGAGAGATGGCGCTTTCTTGAAAAGATTTTATAAGCGGTTTGCCTTTGTCTGCTTCTTCCTGGGACTGAAAGAGAGTAATTGTCCCAGGGTCACCGAGCTATCTTTGTGTTTAAGACAAAACGAGAACTCCCAGTCTTCCAGTATCTAGCCTTAATCACAATACCAAGCTAGTTTTCAGTTTATTCACTAGAGCTGTTCTAATCAGGGTGCCAATAGTAGTATCATTGCATGGATTTTAGGACAGATTCATAGAATCTAATATTTCTTCTTTCTTTCTTTCTTTCTTTCTTTCTTTCTTTCTTTCTTTCTTTCTTTCTTTCTTTCTTTCTTTCTTTCTTTCTTTCTTTCTTTCTTTCTTTCTTTCCTTCCTTCCTTCCTTCCTTCCTTCATTTCCCACCATCCAGATTTTATAAGAATAAACATTGCTCCCTCCTCAGATTCTTCCCCTCCATCCCTGAAATATCTTTAGTGCCATACTTTTATTGTGGTCCACTGGCAGCAGAGTTGGACAGTGGTGGGGGGGACAAGGCCCAGTTTTGGAATATGGAGAGGGCTCGAACGAGGGATCTGCGTCCGACACAAAGATGGGGTCAGGGCCATCTGAGAGTTATGTGCTGACTCCAGAGCCTCCAGAATCTGACATCAGTGAGGCAGAGGAACAGGGGGAGCCTGTTACCAGTGCATGCATGCACAGAACTGCCAGAAGGCAAGAACGGTTAAGACCAAAGGGGCAACTTGAGGGTAAGGCTTGGAGATGATTGGCCCCTCCCATAAGACATAAAGGAGGAGCAAAGAGACACGAGCCTTTGCAGGAAGCAACTTTGTTCATTCTGGTCAGTTTAAAATTTGAAGCTCCATGTTGACTTTGTGCTCTGTTTGGCCTTGTAATTGTCAATTTAGTCATTGGCAGAATTTCAAGGGAGATCAAGGTGGGTGCTTCTCAGGCTTATCCCAAAAACACTGTGGCAGACTTCTGTTGGACTATTCACAAACTGTTTGGGACTCATTACGGGCTGTGAATGCATATAATTCACAGCCACTGAAATAAAAAGAGGGTTTTGGGGACTAAGCGTATGATTATTTGTGTCTCAGAAAGCCTTGGTCAGAACAACTTTGACATTTTGGGGTTGAAAAGTTATTATAGAATTTTATGGTTGCTTTTAATTTTTCATAGAGCCATATGACTGAACTCTGGTAAATGAGAATCTGTCCCAAATTGCTCTGATTAGCCTGGAATTCAAGCTTTATCCTGATCCAGAGGACAGTATATGTTAAATATGATTACTGCATATTGCCATTTATGCTGGGGGGAAATAAAGCACTTTCTTTCTTGTTAGTGTCTTTAGTTGAACACTTTGAAATGTGATCACAAACACTAAGTGCATCTAGAATACTGCATTCAGTTTCAATCACCATATTATAAAAAAGAAGTAGAGACTCTGGAAAATGTGCAGAGAAGAGCAACAAAGATGATTAGGAGGCTGGGGGTTAAATCATATGAAGAACAGTTGCAGGAATTGGGTTTGTTTAGTCTAGTGAAAAGAAGGACTAAGGATGACATGATAGCAGTGTTCCAATATTTGTGGGAGTGCCAGAAAGAAGAAGGGGCATTGTTAGGAATAACCATAGTTACCTAACGTTGTTTGGGTAAATAATATATAAACCATGAAAGCAAAGTTTAAATGTGTTTTCACTTTAAACTCTAAATGATATAATTTGGGTGCGGTTGAGAAACTGCCATAAGAGGGAGCTAGAGAACCTGGATTGCCACTGGATTGATGATTGATTGTTCTGCGTGTTCCCTGTTGTTGATGTCGAAGGAGAAAAGAGTTTTGAATGCTGCATATCTAATCTACTGTGAGAAGATATTTACTGGACTGATTTATGGATTGACATTGTAAGTTAACTGACCTTTTTTTTTTTTTTTTGACACTGGATTTTTACAATTGAACAATCTCCGGACTGAACTGACTGAACACTATTGAATGATATTTGGACTGTTTGACCCTGCTAAACTCTTAATGGAATAAACTATTCAACTAAGACAGTGTATCCATTTTTACTGAGTGTGTAAACTAAAAAACGCTTTCTCTCATATTCGCCTGACTGCCTGACTGCTGTGCACATTCTGCTAGGGTATATCCCTAAAAGGTATCAAGCTATTCTCCAAAGCACCTGAAGCCAAGACAAGAAACAATGAATGGAAATGAATCAAGGAGAGAAGGAACCTAGAACTAAGAATAAATTAACCAGTGAAACAGAAGTTGCAGGTGTTCCATGTAGCGTTTGAGTTACTTTCTTCTGCGATATGGTTCACATAATAATTATGACACATAAATGCAGCACCATTTTGTAAGCCTCAAGACAAGTGTCAATAAGCTAGATATGATCAAAGAGAGAAAATTCAGCTGCTCTGTTACATGTACTGATTTCAAGAATGCAGACTTAGTTGTAGATTCTGTAGCAAGTATGGGAGAAGTCTTTGGAGATTGCAGTCTTTTTTATCTCACTACCTTGATCAAAGAACACTGCCCACCCATTCACAATTTCTAATATAGTTGGGATGCCAGCTTCAGCATTGCTTTCTGTAAGAAAGTATTCGTGCAAAAGACAATGATTATCCCTAGTTGAGTTCTAGCTTGTGATTCAGTCATTTAGAAGTAATTTTTTTCAATGAATGCCCAGGTGATGCAAATGTATTATTTCAATATTTGATTCTAGTCAATGCTACGATTAAAATTCCTGAATCAAATTTCAAATTGTCAGTGTTAAAAAAAAAAAAATCAGCTATGAGTAGGAATGTATTTTCCTACAGATTTTAAGGATTTAGCAAGCTTCACCATTATAAATATTTCTCCAATGTGTAAAGCGGGAAAATATGCACCATGGTCATGTCCTATGAGGGGAAGTGATGATGATGATGATGGCAATATGATCATTATCACTGTCATTATCATCCTCACCATTTTCCTGCTTTCTTAAAGATAAAGGTTTCCCTCATACATACCTACTAGTTGTTTCCAGCTCTAGGGGATAGTGGTCATCTCCATTACAAAGTCGAAGAGCCAGTGCTGTTCGAAGACATCTCCATGGTCATGTGGCCGGCATGACTCAATGCCAAATGTGCACAGAACGCTGTTCCCTTCCCACCAAAGTGGTCCCTATTTTTCTACTTGCATTTTTACGTGCTTTTGAACTGCTAGGTTGGCAGAAGCTGGGACAAGGAACGGGAGCTCGCTCCGTTACGCGGCACTAGGGATTTGAATTGGATGAACCACCAACCTTTCTGATTGACAAACTCAGCATCTTAGTCACTGAGCCATCCCATCACCGTACTTACTGCTTCTTTACTGGAGAAATATTGTCCAGGTAGTTTTAAGAGTCAAGAGTGATTTCAAGGCTCCCCTCCTCCCCACCCCTCAAAAATCAAGAATAAGTAGACCATGACCATCTCAAAATTATTAATTTCAGATTGGTCGCTTGCAGAGACGACTCATCTGAATCTGATTTTCATCCCTGGTTTATTGTGAAGGTTTTTGGAGAAAGGGTGCCATGAAACCTAAAATATTGATTAGGAAAAGGAAAAATGGACATAACCTTTGTACTCCACCTGTCTAGGTGATGCTTTATTGTGGGAATCTCTGCTTTCAGTCTGGGTTAGTGAAATCCAGAGACAGCCAAGAAAAGTCAATTTGTTGAAGTAGCCCAACAAGAAGCATATATGGAGACTTATTGTTTTCATCCCCACCTAGGCGAAATTGTCCTGTTGAAATAACTATACACACTTAGGTCTTGGTGTTTAGAAACCTTTCTAGCTTCTAGATGTGCATATAGTATGCATATGCTTGTCCTAATATATAGGATTTAGTGTATTTATATGTTTACAGGGGGAAGGTATAAGACAACAAAGGCTTTGTCCAAAAACGTCGAGAAGATACAGATCTTATTAACCCATTTCCAACAGGCTTTAATACAGGATTTATTTATTTTTTCAAAACAAAATAAAGCTGCTTTTGTCAGCTGCTGGATTATTTTCAGAACAGACCCACGCACAGATCCTGAGATAAATGTGAGAAGTAACCTGGAATCTGCTTGACAAGTAATTTAAGGTTAGCAGATTTAACAGATAATCAGAGTTGGAAGGGACCTTGTAGGTCATCTAGTCCAACCCCCCACCCAAACAGGAGAATCTACACCATACACCAAGGTGCATTAAGACTGTCATTGAAAAACATATTCAAATACATGTAAAAAAAAAAACCACACACAAAAAGGTCACAATATCAATTCTGTATCTTCAGAAATATTAGCTATGTGTGGATATGTGTGGATACCATGAATGGATAGGTAAAAAAAATAGAGCATTTAAAAATATATCGGGGTGACCAAATTGGATTCTGAAAAAAAACCACTTTTTTTTTTTCATGGCCAATTTCGCCTTCTGCACACCATTTTTTTTGTAAGTGCCAAATTTCCAAAATTAGGTTCAACCAAAGTTATGGAATGAATTATGGTCATGACCAGAGGTTCTACTTTTCCTGTATACATACATACATATAATAGTATATTTACACACACACACACACACCGAGGGGGGGGGGAGAGGACTATAGTAGCATAGTCATAGTTGTATAATATGGAGGAACATGTGTTCTGGTAGATGGAAGTAGAGCTGGTAGATAGAATTAGAAAATAACAAAGGAACTTCCCTATATTGCCTTTACATTACTTAAAGGACTACAAACCTCTATTTCTTTCTACCATGGGATCTTTTTATTGGGTCCAAGAACTCCCATGAAGGTGTTGGATGAATAGCTTTGAGGCCCAGAATTTCATCTGTCATCATCATCCTTATTTTTTTTTTTTTCAGATCTACTTACATCCCGAAACAAAAACATGGAATCCATCGAGTTTTGGCTCAGTCCTTGATAATGCTGTGCTAGAAAAAAATAGGGAGCTAATGCGAAATGGATTAAAAAAAAAAAAAAAAGGTATTTAAGTCTTCGGAAAGTGCTAAGAAGTGTCTGAACTGGATTCAAGCGTAACTTACTGTTACCAATCGCAAGGTCATTGCTGAAATTTAAGTGTCTCCTTATAGGAGGGGAGAGATAGCAGGGAGGCAGAATTTCTAATTGATTGAGCTTCCTTCATCTCTGCAGACCACTTTTTCAGCTGCCCGAGGTTAATCACCAAGTCTACCACATGCTAATGTCCTCAGTTACATCATAATTAGACTGAGACTGACGGAACCCAGGCAAGCTGATGGAAGTATTCGTCTCTCTCTTTCTCTCTCTTTTTTTTCACAAGGAGCCAGATGTTGCTCAATGGATTTCATTTAATTCTGTGACAGCTGAAATCATAGGCAGAATGTGCTGAAAGATGATGATGGCATTGATAAAGGCACAAAGAAAGGAAGGAAAGGCCGTCTTCTTGGCCACCTCATTATGATTATTCATTGCGGAGGATCACCTCATTTTTGGTGGCAATTAGGAAAGATTAGGAAGGGATTTAGGAGCCACAAATGGCAGAGCTATTTAAATTCTGCCAACAGACATCAGCGTTAAAACCAATGGAAGCATCATCTCATCTACCATTGACCAGAACTTTGCTGTACCATCATCATCATCACAATCAATTCATCACAACTGTAGAATGGCACATCAAAGTTTATTCCTGTTTATTACACATTGAGCAAAAGGAGGTATAGAAGCTTCTGGCCTTTCACCCCCACTGATCCATAACATTGTCAATGACCTCTGAGTGTGGTTGGTTAGTCAGTTAATTGAGGTTCATTGGCCGTATTAAAAGTCTGAAAAACCTATCCGTGAAGATAAAAAACAGTTCACTAATTCTGGCTCACCTGGGACATCTCTAAATGAGATGTAAAGCATTGGTGGAAAATTATGCTATTTGCTTGGCGAGTCACATATTTTGCAGTAATATTATACACTAAGCACTACATTCTACTAGTTAATTCAGAAGAGCCAAGTATTTTTAAGCACTTTAGCAATAGCAATAGCATTTAGACTTATATACCACTTCACAGTGCTTTACAGCCCTCTCTAAGCAGTTTACAGAGTCAGCCTATTGCCCCCAACCATCTGAATTCTCATTTTACCCACCTCGGAAGGAGGGAAGGCTGAGTCAACCTTGAGCCTGGTCGATTCAAACTGCCAAATTGCAGTCAGCTGGCAGTCAGCAGAAGTAGCCTGCAGTACTGTGTTCTAACCGCAGCTCTTTAAATAATTATTATATCACAAAGCTACACAGACCGCTCTGAGTTGGATCAAGCAACCGAACATTAGTCATGTTCCTGACTAATCTTGATTAAACTAAAAATAAAACAAAAGACTGAATGGGAAACAATTCCATATTCTATAGCAGTGGTAGCTAACCTTTTTAGGCTCCTGTGCCAAAAATTGAGCGCACACTTGCATGCCAGCACCCAGAAGGCAATGCACGCCCCCCATCCCCTATGCATGAGTGTGCAATCCACCCATCCCCACCGCCCCCTTACTTGCACCATTCTCACAGCTGATTTTTGGCCAGTTTGAGGCCTTTTTCGACCTCCTAAAGGCTTGAGGAAGAAGGCTTCTGCAGGCTTCTACAAGCTTTGAAGGCTGAAATCTAGCCTTGTTTTGTCACTTTCAAAGCCTTGTTTTGTCACTATTTTTCTGAAAATACCTGAAATGATGAAACGGGGCTAGATTTCGGCCTACAAAGCTTGTAGAAGGCTGAAGAAGCCTTCCTCAAACCTTTGGGAGGTCGAAAAAGGCCTTAAATCTGCCAAAAATCAGCTGTGAGGCACGCACATATGCAGTGAGGTAAGTTTGCCTGCATCTCGCGTGCTGGCACACATAGGTTCGCCATCACGGTTCTATAGCTAATACACTGGAGTTACAAGGAACTGAGCCTGAACCTTATTTTTATTTTTTTATCTAATAGGCCAGCCTAAATCTAGCATGATTTCAGATTGTTTTTTTTCCCCACATGTTACATTTTATTGTTATCCTTTCAGTTAAGAAGAAAACGATTTCTTCATTCTTTTTTAAATCCAGGGAACCTCATTACCTTGAGCTATCAGACATTCTTTCTTTTTTAAAAAAAACCCTGAAATTCAAATCTTCTTCACAAACTAGTTTATATCAGCCAAACATCTTTGGCAGACATAATCACTCTTCCCCTTTGCAAAGTTGTCAGAAAAAAATCCTAGGCCAAAGAAGGAATAGCAATTGTGGATGCAAACTTATGTCATGCCTATTAAGCTGCAAAATCCATCACACCTAAGAAGGATAAGCAAATAATTTTCCATATTGAGATCCTGGAGGCAGATACAAGAAAAAATAATATATAAACTAAGTTCCACCTCTTGAAGACAAACTATGATCATCAGCCTGGCTAAAGAGTATAATGAGATAATTAAACACCTCATAGACAGTAGCTATCAGTATATACTATTCTTTAAAGTGTACTCATGCTGAAGTTGACCACTGAAGTCATTATGGTTAAAAATGTCTTTCAAGCAAAAACATTGTAGATAGAGCTAAAGAAACAAGTTCTTCCCTTGGTACAATTAGGCAACAGGTCTTGCTACATCATTTGTCTCGGTCAGTGTGTTTCATCCTACTACATTAGCTTGTATAGCAGATGTGATGGATGATGTATCGTATTTCCCAATTAAAGTTCTAAGATCCATTAATGATAGGAGCTATAGAATTATACCTGGAATACTGCATCCATCTGAGATGTTGAGACTTTGGAAAAAGTGCAGGGAAAAGCAACTATGGATTTGGAGACAAAACCTATGAAGAACGGTTGCAGGAACTTGGTATGGCTAGTCTAGAGAAAAGAAAGACTAGAAGGTGACATGATAGCAGTATTCCAGTATTTTAGGGGCTGCCACAAAGAAGGGGGAGTCAACTTATTTTCCAAAGCACCAGAAGGCTAACCAAGAAACAATGGATAGAAATTAATCAAGGAAAGAAGCAACCTGAATTCAGGGGAAACTTCCTTATAGTGAGAACAATTAACAGTGGAACAGCTTGCCTTCAGAAGTTGTAGGTGCTTCATCATTGGAGGTTTCTAAAAAGAGACTGGATAGCCACTTATCTGAAATGGTAGGGTCTCTTGCTTGAGAAAGAGGTTGGACTAGAAGATCTTCAAGGTCCCTTCCAGATCTATTATGATTGATTGAAAAAGCATGACATTATAATGCTATGTAGCTCAGTCATGTGAGAGAGAGGAAGGAAGGAAGGAAGGAAGGAAGGAAGGAAGGAAGGAAGGAAGGAAGGAAGGAAGGAAGGAAGGAAGGAAGGGAGAGACAGAGACAGAGACAGAGACAGAGACAGAGACAGAGACAGAGACAGAGACAGAGACAGAGACAGAGACAGAGACAGAGACAGAGACAGAGAAAGGCAGAGAGAAGAAGATGGACTATATTTAAATTATTTCAGAATAAATAGCAACAAGTGCTGGAAAATCAAAGGATTTCCTTTTCAACTGCCAAAAAGCGTTGATTAAAAAACTATAGGCATGACTAATTCTGATATTTATTCGTGTCATATTTTTAACTTAGGAGCAAGACAAATTTTACCTTTTATGGTTCATGCTCTTTTGATTTAAAACCAAAACAAACTATTTTCAGTCGAGAATCCAAGATAGGATATGCTGAAAACCTGAACTATCGATTTTGTTTTTCTGTAAAAAAGAAAATTAGAATCGGAGAGTTATATTTGTTTCCCAGCTTCCAGTCTAACCTCTTTCTTGAAACAGTCAAGGATTATGATCAAGAGAGTGACCCCAATACAACAGATCAGATCTGTCTTGTTTTCCTTCTGTTTTTAACTGGCCGAGTGGCTGTTACTCGGAGATTAAAGTTCTTGATCTTATATTTTGGCTCGTACATCTTAGCAACAAGCTCAAAAACTATGTACAGGAAGAGAAGTCCAGGTCTTTGGGTTCCAGGGTTCCACATGGTAAAGATGTTATAGAAATAGAATAACAGAGTTGGAAGGGACCTTGGAGGTCTTCTAGTCCAGCCCCCTGCTTAGGCAGGAAACCCTACACCACTTCAGACAAATGGTTATCCAACATCTTTTTAAAAACTCCCAGTGTTGAAGCATTCACAACTTCTGGAGGCAAGTTGTTCCACTGATTAATTGGTCTGTCAGGAAGTTTCTCCATAGTTCTAGGTTGCTTCTCTCCTTGATTAGTTTCCACCCATTGCTTCTTGTCCTGCTGCTCAGGTGCTTTTATTTGGAGAATAAATAGACTCCCTCTTCTTTGTAGCAGGCCCTCAAATATTGGAACACTGCTATCATGTCTCCCCAACTCCTTCTTTTATTAAACTAGACATACCCAGTTCCTGCAAGCATTCTTCATATGTTTTAGCCTCCAGTCTCCTAATCATCTTTGTTGCTCTTCCCTGCACTCTTTCTTTTTTACATCATGATGACCAAAACTGGATGCAGTATTCCAAGTGTGGCCTTACCAAGGCATTATAAAGTGGTATCAACACTTCACATGATCTTGATTCTGTCCCTCTGTTAATGCAGCCTAGAACTGTGTTGGCCTTTTTGGCAGCAGCTGCACACGGCTGGCTCATATTTAAATGGTTGTCCACTAGGATTTTGATATCCCTCTCATAGTTATTACTATTGAACAAGGTACCATCTCTATTGTACCTGTGCATTTGATTTTTTTTGCCTAAATGTAGAACCTTACTTTTTTCACCATTGAATTTCATTTTGTTAGATAGCGCCCAATGTTCAAGTCTGTCAAGATCCTTGTGTATCTTAAGCCTATCTTCTGGAGTGTTGGCTATTCCTGCCAGCTTGGTGTCATCTGCAAATTTGATGAGTTCCCCTTGTCCAAGTCATTGATGAAGATGTTGAAGAGTACTGGGCCTAAAACAGAGCCTTGGGGTACTCCACTGCATACTTTCCTCCATGTAGATGAATGCCTGCTACTTCTGTCTTTGGAAGGTCCACTCCTTAACAGGTGTCTAAACACAGGGTTATTCAGCATCCCTACCCACAGAAAAAGCTGCCCTGCATTGAGTTGAAAGTTGCCTTGCGTGGCAGTGTGTGGTGAGAGGTGATGACAAGAATGGCGCAGAGAGAGCTTTATCAGGTTTGACCTCAGACAGGGTCTGCAACGGAGGAAGCAGGGGAGTAAACATCATTTATGCTCTGTTTCATGCAACTAAGTAAGTCTCTTGGCTTTGCAATCATTCAGAAGTATCTGAACATCATCCAAGAGCATAATTTGGTCTCCCAAGACTGTGTACACTGGCAGTTTCCTGATAAACTCCATCCCACTCCATAAGTCAGAGAGCTAAATATGCATGAAGCTGTGGAATAAGAGACTGAACAGATCAGCCTCTGTCATTTCCAGCACATGCACAATTTGCTTAAGATTTCATCATTTTTTCTTTTAAGCCAGTAAAGGTCTGCTTTATTTCCTTCCCCTTGCCCCTTTTTCTGGACAATGATCTTGATCGTGTACAGTTTCGTCGTGCTGATTTTGTTTGTGTCATTAATTTATGGATTTCATTTCCACCTGAGGGGCAAATAATATGGATTTTGTTTTTTTGTTAGCTAACATAGTTACCTTGTATTTTAATTTGATTTATTTTCTCTCTTTTAAAATGATGTTCAGATTGATAAGCTTTTAGCATTCCTAAACTGATAAATAAGCTGGATAAGAACAATTTTTTAGTCCAACTTGGGGGGTCTGGCTTATCTCTTTCGTGAACTCTAAACAAACTTTTTCCTCACAATTACACCCCTTCTGATATCAGACCATTTTAATGAACATGTGTGATATTATGGGATGCAAATATGTAACATGTTTTACTACATATAACTCATTTCCTGTGCAAAGGGGAGGTGACTTTTATTCTGTCCAATCGACTTTCCTCTTGCAATTTCTTTGTTGTATTAACTATAAAAAGGAGTGAAACATGGGATTTGTTTCTTCCTTTTTTTTCATAGAGTGACCCCAGACTTTAAATGATAAATATTTCACACTTATTGGGTGAATAAGGCTCCTGACATTGCATAGTGGCAAGGGTTATGAATGGCTTTTTTAAAAACCAGTTGAATGTCACATGCCATAAGGCATACTTGACTTTAACGAAGTTGGAAATTTTTAGAATGGTGAGAAGTAAGAAGCCTAAGGCCATCCCACAGTTGCAGTGATCCAAAAGTGGGTTTCCATAAGTTTTTGAAAGCCAAACTCAGTAACTCTGCAATGGGTTCACTGATTCTGTGGGTTAACTCAGCCTTCCATCTCTCTCTCTCCCTCCCTCTCCCTCTCTCCATTTCTTCCCCCCTCTCCCTCTCTCCCTCCCTCCCTCCCTCCTTCCCTCCCTTTATCTCTCTTTCTCTCTTTGTTTATTCAGTGAGGTAAACTTGGTGAGGCATCAGAAGAATCTCCTGTGGGAAGGACAGAAAATCTGAAGAAATAAATATTCATGGATACACGGATTTTCAGTGTGTGGGAAAAAACGTGATTTAGCCACAGCACATTCTGAACTTATACTATCTGCTTTGCCCATCAAGAAAGTGGAAAGTGAGTTTTTGGTGCAAGATTTCCTTTCACAGAAAATGTCTTAGTTGACCAGGAGACCCTATATTATTTCAAACAAATGGTTGTCCAGTCTCTTCTTGAAAGGCTTCAGTGATGGAGCATCTACAACTTCTACAGGCAAACTATTCAGATGCTCCATCACTTCATTAAATTGGAGCAAAACCATATCTCACTACAGATTTCTCTTTAAGCCATTCTTTCTGAGGTAAAACAGCCAGTTAGGTTTTGAAATCTGTTTTATTCTGGTTTGTTCCCACAGGATATCCCAATTTTGTAAGTTTTTAAATTCTGGAATATAAAACTGGGGACAAAAACAGTAAAGCAGTGAATATAGGAACACTGAGGCTTGTTTGTATACCAGGAAAACAGTGTTTTCCATTATATCTCAATGTCTGAACAAGGACTATCACGTACAATCCGTTTTCAAAATCTTCCTTGCTTCATTATCATTCTGGCCTTGGTTTCTTGTGCTGATTCAAAGTCAGTTGTGTCAAAGAAATCTAGAGGTTTTCATCCATTCTGTTCTGTTTGGGCTAATTTGTCCAATAAGTAATCAAAGATGTTGAATTTTCTGATGTTTAATTCTGCTGATATAGAAGGCTTTGTTTCACTGCTGGGAATAACAGATTGTTGCTCTTTGTGTGGGATGTTTGATTCCATCCTTTTTTGCATATTCCCTCTCAAAGAGTATTGGGTCTCTTTTATTTTTGCTTTTGTTTTTAAAACACAGATGCTGTATACAAGCATGTTTAATGATGCTAGCTTGTCAGAGAACTGGGTCACCATATTGTGGCTGATTAGCAAGCTGTTTCTGAAACAATCTTTGCTTGCACATATTTGGAAAGTTACTTTCATACTGTCATAACTTCTGGAGGACACAGATGTTTCCGTCCAATTACTCTTAAGGAGATTTTAAATTTAAACTACTTTGGTTGACAAGTGCATGATGACATTATGCACATAAATCATTTTCAAAATTAATGTTCTTTCTCTTTCTCTTCCACCCTCACCCCCCCTGCCTTTGGTTCACAATCAGTCAATAAGGAAATGTTTCTTGTTAATGTGGATTTATAACTTTGGAGACAAAGCGTGATGTCTGTCAACCATGAAGAACAAGGATTTCTCTGGCTGATTTTTCTTGAGAACATCTTAAATGAATGCTAAGAACTAATCAGGCAATAGCAGATTTTGTTTATTAAATCCTAATTTGATTGTGATTTACATTACTCAAGGGAGAGTACATGCAGCTTTTTCCTATTATTATCAAGCGTTGAGTTCCAATATATAGGTGGTATGCAAAGTGGATATCAGATCGATAGATAAATAGATAGATAGATAGATAGATAGATAGATAGATAGATAGATAGATAGATAGATAGATAGATAGATGGATGGATGGATGGATGGATGGATGGATGGATGGATGGATGGATAGATAGGATAGATAGTTATAGATATGGTAGTTGGTAGACAGACAGACAGATAGATTGATGATAGAGATAGAGATACATAGTTATAGATATGGTAGATAGATAGATAAATAGATAGATAGATAGATAGATAGATAGATAGATAGATAGAGAGAGAGAGAGAGAGAGAGATAGATAGATAGATAGATAGATAGAGAGATAGATAGAGAGATAGATAGATAGTGTTGGAAGAAATATCCATCTGGTTCAGTTCCAAGCCAGGAGAAAGACACTGGAAACATATAGGCTGATTGGAAAGATGGTTTAATGATGAAGCAGAACCACCAATCACATGGTTCTGGTGCAGCTGATCACATGGAGTTGAGAGTGAGGTGGGTGGGTTGGTTATACCTACTCTTGGGCCTTGCCCTTGAGCTTCCTGTTCCTGTGCAAGAATATGTATTCTATTGGCTGCTGTCAGACTCACATGGGGCTGTGCAGGAGTCACAGCTGATGTTGTCTGAGATCCCAGGTTTGGTTGGAGTTTGCTGGGTGATGGTGTAATGAACAGGCTTGTGTTCTGAAAGGGTGTTGGCCAATTCCTATTGTGTCTTAATGGCTTTGTCCTAGTTTGGATCTTGAGTAAAGGCTAATCCCATCACCCAGAGGATGAAAGTTTTTTGTCTTATAGATAAGATGGCCCAGTCCTGCTGAGACTCTTAACAAAGGTGGGGGCTGCTTTCCAAGAACTTGTTTCTCTGTTAGGGAAATATAATATTCTTTTTTAATATTTCCCAAAATATTTCATTCTTCTAGGGGAGGGGTGGGTGCTAACTTTGTACATTAGAATACAAAATAAATGTATTAACTTACTTGCTTGCTTGCTTACTTACTTACTTATTTACTTACCTATTACTAAATGTCTACATCATCCATGTCACCTAAATGACTCTGGGTGGTTCATACTATCATAAAAAGACATATAAATACATTAACAAAAGCATACATTAAAGACAGGGTTAAAACAGATTAAAACTTCCAACTAAGGACAAAAATCACGATACCTGCAGTCCTTGACCTATCACACAATTGAGTCCCAAATTTCTGTTGTTAAACAAGACATTGGTTAAGCGAGTTTTGCTTCATGTTATGACCTTTCTTGGCACTGTTGTTAAGTGAATCATTGCAGTTATTGAGTTAGTAACATGGTTGTTAAGTGAATCTGGCTTCCTCCGCTTGTCAGAAGGTTACAAAAGGGGATCACATGGTAATGGGACATCACAAATGTCATAAACATGAATCCCTTGTCGAGTTTCGGAATTTTGATCATGTGCCCATGGGATGCAGTGGTCGTAAGTGTGAAAAATGCCCATAAGTCACTTTTCTAGTGCTGTTGTAACTTTGAACAGTCCTTCAAAGGGGGCCATAGAAGGAGCGTTCACGTCGCAGTCCCTGTCAGGTACATGTTTACCTGTGAATCCTTCTACCACGCTACACC
>BHEV01007632.1:0-10919 GCA_004319985.1 Emydocephalus ijimae
TCTGTCTTGCATTTTGGTTGGGGTTTCTTTTTGGATTAGGTGGGTGATCTTCTTTCTTTGGAATCCATTGGCTGTCAGCACTCCGGTGATATATATATATTTAATAATGCCATTTATTTGAATAAAGTAATTCAGTTGAAATGAGTGTATCTGGATCTTATGGCAGTAAATCGTAAGGGCGATACAGAAATATGATTTTCATTCTTTAGCATTGTTCTTTTGTATTTAATTTGTTTCCTTTATTTTCTTTTTATTGAGGGTCTTTTTCTGCTCTTTATAGTCTGTGTTTTGATATGGCCAAAGGACTAATCAACAATAAATTACATTAAAATGTCTTTGACAACCAACTTGCATATATTAAAAGGTACTATTTGGGGCTTGATCTGACACCCAACCATAATACAGCATTCCATATTGGTTTTTCAGATGACTTATGCAACTGGTTCTGCAGATCTTATTGATAAAAATCAGTTCCCTTTTTTCCACCGGATGGTGCCCAAAGAAGGGATCCAGTACCCAGAAATTATCCAACTTCTCCTCCATTTGGAGGAGATGGACCTTGACTGCTTTCTTTGTTTCAGACACAGAAAATGGAGGGAAATTCATAAAGGCTTTTACTCCTGTGCTTGACAGGCATGGAATTTGTGTTGTTGTATCGCAATGATTGGCAATGACTGCAAGTACAGCACCCCCCAGGAATGCCCTCTCCAAATGGAGACAAGTCAATGTCTTTCTTCACTTCAAAGAATATGATTTCTTTGGGGACATGTTTATTTCTTTCCATTTGACACTTGAAAATTTGCCAGGACCCATTGAAGAGAAAGTCTGGATCATGTTATCCCTTGTGAAATGGATATATGAAAGGCACAGTCTTTTCAAATATGTCCATAGTATTTGGAACGTTGATGTCAAGGATAAAGAAAGATCTAAGGATGATGCCTTTGGATTGGTTTTCTTTCTACCACCTCAGTTCCAAGACCAGTCTTTTTACTGTTCTTTTTCAAGGCCATTCTTTTTTATCAAGGGCTGAAGAAAATGTACCCAGAAAGCACTACTGGACACCAAAGAGAAAAGAAACAGCATCCCGATACTAAATGATCACCATGCTTACAGTATCATTAAGACTCTGGCCCATGCCTTGAGTGCTGTGTATTAATCCAGATCTAGGTGGACAAGGAAGACAAGCAAGGAGAGATTGGTGGCTTGAAGGCTGCAGCCATGGCAGCTATGGGGTCCAGACAAGGATGCAGCAAAGCTAGTTCCTTTGAAGAAGGAATACAAATGAGAGGAAGAAGAACCTCCTCAGCTTTGTGGTGCTATAAAAGATCAACAAGTTAGGCAAATCTAACTGTGGGGGCATAATGTTCCATTGAGAGGATATTATTATAGATAAATGATAGATAGACAGCTAGACAGTTAGATAGATGGATGGATGGATGGATGGATGGATGGACGGATGGGATCCCAGGGGAGCTGTACAAGGCAATAGCAGAACAAATAGGACCTCTTATGGTGGAAGTTTTTAATGACGTCTTATTGGCAGCCAGGCTGCTGGATTCATGGAGGAGGTCATTGATTTTGTTGATCCCGAAGGAGGATTCGGACCCCTGATATATACAAAATTATAGGCCAATTTCTTTGCTAAATACTGATTACAAAATATTTACTTCTATTCTAGCAAGTAGACTAAAAAGAATGTTAAATAGCATATACATGAAGACCAAAATGGATTTCTCCCAACCAGACAAATCAGGAATAATTTAAGAATAGTATTAGATGCTTTAGAATTTTACGAAGCCCATCCCGAAAAACAAATTGCACATATGTTTTTAGATGCAGAGAAGGACTTTGATAATTTAAATTGGCAATTTTTGATCCCAAAAAATTGTAATATCAATTTAGGAACCAAATTTGAAAATATTATAACAACCAGTTATGATACACAACAGGTGAATATTATAATAAACGGGGAATATACCTGCCCAATAAAAATAGAAAAAGGAGTCCAACAGGGCTGCACACTCTCTCTCCTGCTCTTCATATTATGACTAGAAGCATTATTAACGTGAATCAGACAGAACCTAGACATAAAAGGATTGAAGGTTAAGAAAGAAGAATATAAGTTCCAAGCATTTGCGGATGATATGATTTTTTTCTTTGAAGAACCAATAGAAAGAGGACAAAAATTGAATGAATTAGAACAATTTGGAGCAGTAGCAGGACTAAAAATTAATAGGAAGAAAATGAAATTAATGTCCAAAAATTTAACAGAAAAACAGAAATTAGAACTAGAAGAAGTTATGGGAAAACAAATGATAAAGAAAGTTAAATATTTAGGAATATGGTTGACAGCACATTGTAAGACACTTAAGGAAAATAATTATGGTAAATTAATGCAACAGGTAAAGAAGGATTTAGAAACATGGGGCAAGCTGCAACTTTCATTATTAGGCAGGATTGCTGCTATAAAAATGAATATTCTTCCAATATTCCTCTATATATTTCAGATGATTCCAATCAAAGTACACAAAAGATTTTTTTGAAGAACTAAATAAAATAACTGCAAAATTCATCTTGTTAAGTTCTGCACATGGGCGCAAGGAACGGAGACGAGGCAGTGAACAGTGAACTTCAACTCTTTATTAAACATTCTGAACAGAGCAAAAACCTAGGGCAGCAGCAGCCCTTTTATAGGGCAGGCTGCTGATCTAGTAACCAATGAGAAACGTGGAGTGTTAACCCCTTGAACCAATGAGAGTGGCTTGTCAACAGCCCATCAGATTCTCCTGAACGGACCAATCCGATATCGCTATTATCACCCAATCAGAAGTGCAGGATTAAAACCCTGCTTTTTCTAAAGGTTTGATAAAACGTTATTTAAGCGTTTTATTAGTTCATAACACCCCTTCCCCCCGGGTTCCATTTAAGGGGTGCGGTGACGTAATCCCTGAGGTATGAAGGTTGTTTTGACTGTCTATTAGATTTACGCGGTCCCACCGGTTCCTGTCTGTAATCTGGTTTCGGCGGGACGTTTTTGGGCAAATCAGGTACCGGTGGTTCCGTATCCTCATTGGATGACTCGGTGCCGCTAATGTTCTCGTTGTTGTCCTCTGATCTTTGCGGGCTTGCTTCTGTTGAGGTGTTCCTCTGTGGTGAGGACACTCCCCTCCCTGATTCTTCTTCATTTGTCATGCCCGATTGCTGACTTCTTTCGCTCCTGCTTTCCACCATCTCGAATTCAGTTTCTTCGACATCCCCTCCCCCTTCAGTTTGGGAGTTACCGGAGTCGCAGAAACTGGGTTGTAGCCTCAAGCGAAGCTGATCTATATGGCGTTTCCATATTTTTCTGTCGCAGGTTTTCACACGGTACGACCTGGGTCCGGTGGCTTGAATTACAGTTGCCTCGACCCACAACGGTTTGCCGGAAAGGTTTCTGGCGAAAACTAAGTCGTCTATCTTGAACTCGCAGCATTTTCCGCTAGATCCACAGGGTTTCTCTGGCACATAAGGCGGGTGAAGCCGGTCGAGGTGGGAACGGAGTTTGCGCCCCATCAATAGTTCAGCTGGAGTCTTGTTGGTGACGCTGTGCAGGGTGACGTGTTGGAGAAGGAGTATTCTGTTTATTTTATGTTCAATGTCCCCATAATCCATTTTGTAGAGGTTTTTTTTTAACAAATTGTACCATGTGCTCGGCTCTTCCGTTAGCCGCAGGGTGCGCTGGCGAAGTTAGCGCATGGCGAATACCCCGGTCTGCTAAGTATTGTTCAAAGGGTAGAGCTGTAAACTGGGGTCCGTTGTTGGCGACCAGAACGTCTGGCAGTCCATGCATCGCGAATAGCCTGTTCAATTTCCGGATGATGGACTCGGTTGTAGTACTCTTCATTTCGTGGATCTCGAGCCAGTTGGAATAGGCATCCACTGTTCGGAGGAATGTATGTCCCTTAGTAGGTCCCGCAGAGTCAATGTAGATGCGGGACCACGGTCCCCGGGGTGTTTCCCATTCTGTTGGAGTTGCTTTAGGTGGGGCACTGCTAACTTGTTGGCATTTTAAACAAGTCTTTACCCAGGCTTCGATCTGTTTGTTGATGCCCGGCCACCACGCATAGCTTCGTGCGAGCGCTTTCATACGCACGATGCCGGGGTGACCCTCATGCAGTGTTTTTAATACTGCTCGTTGTAACCACTCTGGGACGACGACTCTTTCCCCCCATAGAATGCAGCCTTTTTGCGAAAAAAGTTCTGTTTGCCAGTTCTTGAAGGGGGTGAAATCGTCAGGGGTTTGTTCGACTGGCCATCCCCGTTCGACCCAGCTAAGAACTCACGCTAAGACAGGATTGCATTTTGTTTTGATTGCAATGTCTCTAGCTGTTAGCGGCGGTGAATGTAGCGTTTCAATCTGGAGTGTCGTAACGGTTGGAGCTGGGTCATCGACGGTTTCCAGAAGTGGTGCACGGCTCAGTGCGTCAGCGTGGGGAATGGCTTTCCCTGGGTGGTGTTGCAGTCTATAGTTGTGCACAGCCAAAAACTCTGACCAGCGAGTCATTCTAGGTGATAATATATAGGGGGTTGGCTTGTCTCCCGCTATAATCCCCAGCAAAGGTTTGTGGTCGGTAACAACAGCAAAAACTCGTCCATATACATATTAATGAAACTGTTTCACAGCAGATACAACAGCAAGAGCCTCTTTATCAATTTGACTATAGTTACGTTCAGCCTTTGATAGGGTCCTTGAAAAATAGGCAATAGGGGCCTCACTATCGTTTGGTAACACATGGCTCAAAATGGCTCCTACTCCAAATGGTGACGTGTCACATGTAATTGTTAAAGGCAAAGTCTCGTTATACTGCATTAAAACAGCATCTGAGGTTAATAAGTTTTTCACTTGTCGGAACGCGTTCTCCTCTCGGTGCCCCCAGACCCAGGTTGCTTTTTTGTTGAGAAGTCTATGTAGGGGCTCAGCTACAGTTGCTTTGTGGGGCCGGAAGATGTTGTAAAAAATTAATGAGCCCAAGAAAAGCTTGGAGATCAGTCTTATTTCTGGGTCTTGGGGCGTTCTTGATTGCTTTTAGTTTACTATTGGTGGGGTGAATGCCTTGTTTATCGATTAGGTACCCCAGGAACTCTACTTTATCTGTACACAGTTGACATTTATTTTTTTTAACCTGAAGGCCAGAGTCTTTAAATTTCTGAAGAACCAATTTAAGAAGCTCTTCTAGTATTTCTCTATTCGGGGCAGCAATTAAAATGTCATCAAAGTATGGTACGACCCCTTTGATCCCCTGCAAGAGTCTCTCCATCAAACTTTGAAAAATCCCTGGGGCTACACTCACTCCGAATTGGAGTCGGTTGCACTTAAAGGCGCCTCGGTGCGTAACGATCATTTGTGCCTCTGCTGTTTTTTTTATCTACAGGCAGTTGTTGGTACGCCTGTGCTAAATCGAATTTAGCGAAGACTATTCCGCCCCCCAGGGAATGGAGAAGGTGTTGTACCACCGGCACCAGGTAAACATTCTGTTGAAGGGCATGATTCAGGGTGGCTCGGTCGTCCCCACAAATTCAGTTTGATGGGTGTTACGATTGGGGTTTCCCAACGAGCATGGTCTGTTGGTTCTAACACACCCTGAGCTCTTAATTTATCAAGCTGCTCATCGATCTTTGGTTTAAGGGCAAAAGGTACCCGACGAGACTTAAGGCGGATGGGGGCTACTTCAGGGTTAAGGTTAAATGATATCGGGGTCCCCTTGTACTCTCCTAGTTTGTCTGCAAAGACGCCCTGAAATTCCTGGACGAGGGCCTCCTCCCAGTCGTCGCTTCTGGTTTGGTGAATGCCGGGTACCTCGATCCCGAGTGGGGCGAACCATTGAAGGCCTAACAAGCTAGGCCAATCACGGTCGATGATGGTCAATGGTAAAGATGCAGTACGATTTTTGAATGAGACCTGGACTAGGCTGGATCCAACGACCGGAATTCGGTTTCCTTGATAGTCCTTAAGTATGATTCTTTGGGTTCTGAGGTCTTGCTGCCGGACGGCAGGGATTAATTGGTTAAGGGTCTTCCAGGAAACCATCGAGAGGGACGATCCTGGATCTACTTCCATCACGCAGGGCTGGTTTTCGATGGCGACCTTTACTTGGATCTTCTTTGCATCTAGTGATGAGGCATGACCAATTGTAATAGTTTGGTGTGCCTCTTCTCGTTTTGTTGAATTGGCCAGTGGTTTATTTCTGTAGGAGTGGTTGTTCCATTGGTGGTTCAAATGTTCCCGACTCACAGGACGATTCCCTGTGGTTTGGCGGTAGTTGGTCCCCCTTTGAAGTGGGCTGGATACTTGCTTGCTTCTACAGACCTTTCCAATGTGGCCTCTTTTCCCACAAAAGTGGCAGAGCGCGTTGAGGAATTTGCAGTCTGATCGCGGGTGATTTGCCACACAACCTGCGCATTGATGCTGTAGTCTTTGATTACGCTGGTGGCGTTGGTCACGTTCAGACCGGAGCCGGTTGACCTCCTCCTCATCACTTTCTGATGACGACTCAAGTTCCTCGTGGTGGGTTGCCGTTGTGTGTCTCTCTAGGCGAGGTGAGGTTTCGCTGGCGAGTTGGCGGAGTGGTGTGTTGGTGTGGCGCATTCGGGCAGCAGACTTCCTGGTTGCTTCTGC
The DNA here is from genome assembly GCA_004319985.1 of Emydocephalus ijimae. NCBI lineage: Eukaryota > Metazoa > Chordata > Lepidosauria > Squamata > Elapidae > Emydocephalus > Emydocephalus ijimae. Next base: position 6,656 of record BHEV01007632.1, read on the forward strand.
TGCAGTAGCGTCAGCGATGGTATCTGCAAGGCTGATGTCACCTTTCGCCATCAGCTTACTTTGCACATGTGGTGCATCTAATCCCAGAATTATTCGATCTCTCAGAGCTTCTTTGAGGTCAGCAAACCCACAGAGGCCTCCCAGGTTCCGGAGATCCATGATGAAATCTGCAATGCTCTCTCCTTTCCGCTGGTCTCTCTGGTAAAATTCATGTCTTCAGATAAGCATTGGTACGGTAGGTACATTGTGGGCCCATAGGAGGGGCTCGAGGACGTCCCAGTCCATGGATTTCACCTCAGCCAGTTTCGCCAGCGCCTTGGCCATCTTAAAAATGGCAGGCCCACAGTGGGTCAGGAATACCGCTCACTTTTTTCCCGTAGTGGCATCCTTCAAGTTGTTGATCTCCAGAAACATCTGGAACCAGTCCATGTACGAGTCCCAGTCTTCTTGTGCCGGGTCAAATGGAGTGGGTGGTATGGCGCCGCCGGACATGGTTTCTGCTGTCGATGTGCCTTCAGCCACATGCTCTGTTTGGTGTTCTGTAGTGTTCAGTCAGCTCTGACATCTCTGCATCCCACTCTCGTTGCCAGTGTTAAGTTCTGCGCATGGGCGCAAGGAACGGAGACGAGGCAGTGAACAGTGAACTTCAATTCTTTATTAAACATTCTGAACATAGCAAAAACCTAGAGCAGCAGCAGCCCTTTTATAGGGCAGGCTGCTGATCTAGTAACCAATGAGAAACATGGAATGTTAACCCCTTGAACCAATGAGAGTGGCTCGTTAACAGCCAATCAGATTCTCCTGAATGGACCAATCCGATATTGCTATTTTCCGCCAATCAGAAGTGCAGGATTAGAACCCTGCTTTTTCTAAAGGTTTGATAAAACTTTATTTAAGCGATTTATTAGTTCATAACACCTCTGGCAAGGGAAAAAACCTAGAATAAACTTTAAGGCAATGCCGGATATGAAGAGCAGGGGAGGCTCTTCCAAATTGGGAGTTGTATTATACTGCAGCCTCTTTAGTATGGTTGAAGGAATGTGTGAATTTAACTAATAAGAGAATATTATTCTTAGAAGGCCATGATTTACAAAGGGATGGCATGCTTTTTTATGGAATATTGGGAAAACTAGACAGAAATATTTTCACAGATACCTAATCAGAGATTGATTATTGATGAATTGGAAGAAAATATGGAAAAAAAAACACTATTTAAAGATACCAATCTGGATCTCAACAATGGAGGCGATGATCCACCCTAATAATCTGGGTATTACTAAAATGATTAAATATAAGGACCTATTGGATACATGAGGAAATCTGAAATCGTGGCAAGACCTTCAAGATCAGGGATTAAAAATTGATCGGTGGTTATATCTTCAAATTCAAAGTAGATACAAAAAAGGACAAGGAAGAATTTGGAATTAATAATAAACGCCAGCAATTAGATAAAATTTTATTAGGATAAGCCAAAAAAATATAACAAAATTTTATCATTACTTGCTAGGGGCAGAATTAGAGGAATAAATTGTCAAAGGGAACATGATAGCCTGGAGTAGGAATATAGGGCATAGTATCACCTTAACAGAATGGGAAAAGGTCTGGGGTAGAAATAATAAAATTACAAAATTGGTAGTGTACAAGGAAAATGCCTATAAAATGTTTTACAGGTGGTATCTTCCTCCTTTGAGATTAGTGAAGATGCACCCCAATATGAGTCCGAACTGATGGAAATGCAAAAAAAGAGGGAATTTTCTTCCATATGTGATGGTCTTTTACAGAAGCTCAAAAATATTGGCAAAAAATTAGAAATTGTTTGGAGGAAATGACAAGAGAACAGATCGAATTTATACCAGATTCCTTTCTATTAGGGATCTTTGATAAAGAACTACCAAGAAAAGTGAAATATATATCAATACATATTTTGACAGCGGCCAGATTGGCTTTTGCACAATGTTGAAAACAGCCTCAAGTTCCATCAGAGGAGATGATTATCCAAAAAATTTCAAGTTGTGCAGAAATGGACAAATTAACCTTGGCATTAAAAGATAAAGACACTTCAATGTATTATGACAGCTGGAACTGCTGGTACAAAAGGATATATCAAAGATAGGTTTCACACTAAAAGGCAAAAGAAGAAATGATAGACTCATAGTAGTGATATACAGATATATGTAAGGATTAATTGTGTATATGGTATAAAATAAGGATAAAAAGGAGGTCTCACAAACTGTTGAAGATGAAAATGTTTTTAACTGTTTTCTGTCTTTTTTCTTTCTATTTTTTTTTCTTTCTTGTCTTATTTTTCTCTCTTGCATTTATGTATGTGCTGTTGATCTATTTTAATTGTAAAATCAATAAAGTATATTTAAAAAAATTAAAATCAAATTTGATGCTTACAATAAGAAAAAGGGAGTGCTTTATCCAAAAATGTAGAATAAGGGTTTTAATGGCCTGAAAAGTAGTGACACAGCTCGAGCATTCCTGGCTTGAAATCAGATTGGAAGTGTGAGTCTGAGCCTCTTATGCTTAATTCCTCTTTGAAGCTCCTGCAGCTTGATGGGTTTATTTGTGTGCCTGTAGTTAAAGTGACTGCCCTGGAGCATGTCTTTCTGCCATAGTGGTTTAATCCTGCCCCAGGACTTTTGTCTTTCCTACTCTGGGGGTTAATCTTGTCAGGGGGCAGAAAAAAGGGAGTTTTGGCTTACCTTAAAGAGTCTATTTTTAGCTTGTTTCTCCTTATCTTAGTGGCTCTACTTAAGTGTTTCTATTGTCAGCTCTGTTAGCAGAGCTGCTCTGAGTTTTTTCTTTCAGTTGGTGATTCTTTTTTTTAAAAAAATATTGGTTTTTAAGACAAACATAGACAAAAAACCATAAAAACATCAAGCCATCTTCCATATATATACATACAGTGTGTCGGTTGGTTTACAAATTGCTTTGTGCTTCCATTTCATAGTCTTCAATTACAATTACATTGTATATATTCTCATATTTTCAATCAAATATTAAATACATTAATATCATTGTTAATCAATCATTTGACTATACTTTTATTCATTCATGTTTTACGAAGTAATCCATATTTTACTTAATTTGTTTTATGACAGTTCATATCATCATCTCAAATCTATCCTACAATCATTTTGTAGATATAATAAGAAAAACAAATAAATCTTTATATATTTATTATTTTCTAAGAATCTACATATTTCATTACCATGTTTTATTGTCTAACCATTGATAGAATAGATCCCAAATTTTATAAAATTGTTGATCTTCTTGTTCTCTGATTTCAAATGTCAATCTACTCATTTCAGCACATTCCAATATTTTCTAAATGATTTCCTCCTGTAATGGTATTTTCTCATTTTTCCAGTTTTTGGCAAATACAATCCTAGCTGCTGTTAATACATTTGCAATCAGATATTTCAATTCCTTACTATATATTTCAGGTAAAATTCCCAATAAAAAATATATCTGGTTTCAAGTCTATATGCTTTTTTTGTCATTTTTTCCAACCACGTGTGGATTTTAGTCCAATATTTTTTGGCATCTGCACAAGTCCACCACGTATGGGAATATGAGCCAGGTATCTGATGACATTTCCAACATTTTTCAGATTTATTCTTGAACATTCTTGCTATTCTTGTCGGGGGAAAATGCCACCTGTAAAACATCTTACACAAATTTTCTTTATATGCTGTTGACATTGACATTTTATAATTTTGAGACCACAATTTTTGCCATTTCTCCAGATCAATCCCATATCCAAAATTCTTCCCCCAACAATCATTGTTTCTTTAAGTTGTTCTTCTTCTAGTTTAATTTCTAATAACTATCCATACAGTTTTTTAATCACCTTTTCATCAGTACCTGTCAAAATCTTATCTAAATCAGTCAGTTTATCATAGAAATCTTCTGTTTTAGAGTCTTTATCATACCTTGAATGTATTTGCGCATATGAAAACCAATTCATCTTTATACCTTGTTCCTCTAATTTTTGCATAGATTTAAATTCACCTTTTTCATTCAATATTTCACCATATCTAACTGTTTGTTCCTTTTTATATATTATAGGATAAGAAAATGCTTCAACAGTCAATAGCCAGACTGGAATTTCAGTCTTCTCCCAGTTTAACCACAGAGACTCCTGTATATAATGTCTTCTAAAATACCCTTTTGTTGGAATTAATAGAGAAAGAAGAACTGGCACAAAAAATTAGAAATTCTAAACAGAATTACTTTGAAGATGCAAATAAACCAG
>BHEV01007634.1:0-27049 GCA_004319985.1 Emydocephalus ijimae
AGGTAGATGGGGCCATTTACGAGGTGGTAGAGGAGGTGGTGGAGATGGAGGAGGCGGAGCAGGTGGAGGAGGCGGAGGTGGAGGCGGCGGCGGTGGTAGTAATGGTGTTACTGGTAAAGGTGGTTGACAGCAAATATTTGCTGTATGTGCACAGCCACAACCTGATGTAGGAAGCCAGTTTGGTGGACACCTTTTAAAGCATCGCCCATAGCAGTCTTGAACTCATTGCACTGGAAAAGGAAGTCCGAGGTTAGACTAAACATTGCTTTGGATAGAAGAGAATATCTGTAACTCAGGTTTTAACTGTGGGGTTACCTAGTTTGGTAGTGAAACATCTGCAAGGAAACAACCAGGCCTTAGTTTTGGATCATTAGAAAGAAAAGGAAAGATTTGGGGCAATTGTATTTATGCGAAGTAGGCTATAGCCAATTTTGGTCCAGTATTCAGTGCGATCAAATGGATTTCTCATTCAAGCATTAAATCAGGTGATCAATCAATGTAATCTATATCTAATCAATATAATCTCATTAGTTTGAAATTATTTCCACACAGAGAAACTCATCTGGCCTCAATGGAAAAGCAACAAGAACATGGGGGGAAAAAACTAGTTGGGATAAAATGAACAATTTGCCCCCAACACTCCATTCTCTTTAAAATTCCTACTCTTTAGGAAGAACAATAATTGGAGTTCCTTCTTATGTTCAACTTGACTTCCAATGACTATATGGACACATCCATGTTCCTATTTTGGCCACAACATAGAAATGATTTATCGCACCATGTTTTTTTTTTTAAAAAAAATCAATTCCTGGTCTAGTCTACCGCCCTGGCTTTTCTTGAGTGTGTCCTTTCCATGTATCAATGAGGTCTAATTCTCTTTGGCAGCCAAGTGCTGCCACCTGCTGTGACATGTTAGGAATCAAAATAGTTTAGGGAAAAAAAAAGAATGGATTAATATTTCACTTGTTAGTCATTTCATTTGGCAATGAAGTAACTCAGATAGTCTCAGTCATTAAATTATCAGCAAAGTGAACTTTTGCAGGAAGGATCATGGTAAGTTTTTCTCCTGAATCCCTCAGTCCCTAAGCTGCTTTAGATCCAGTCTGAGACAATCCTCCTGTTTTTTAGCAAAACCTGGAGAACCTGATGGTGGAGCTGGGCAATTTTTAAAAAGTATAGTAACCAAACCCCCAGCTTAAGCATATCATCCCAAGACTCTTACATCTCCTCTAATAATCTCATAGTTTACAGAGGGATTGTCCTGGAATCAAGTTCACGATCCTTGTTAATTCCATTCCATGTTGCGGCTTTCTTTTTTTAAGTTGCCCATAATTTGTCAGCTAAGAGAAGAATTGGAAAGTAGAATGTAGAATCAATGAGCAGAGAGAGAGACCCCTGAGAGGCAAGGATGAGATACCCCTTCATAATGCATTATTGAGAAATCTCATTTCTAAATCCTCCTGAATATACTTGAAAATTTCCCCACAAATAAGGAGCTAAAAGAATACAAAATGAAATTACTTGCGAGAATCTTGTAGGAACTTTTCTGCACATGGAGGAGTATCCAAGACTATTGCCTATTTAAGTAATCTAAAAGTTCAAGTCAATTTAGAACTGGGACCATCTCATGCAGCGGCATGTGTGGATCAAACTTAGCAGGGCTGAATTGTTTTAGAGCTATCTCAGATTCTTTAAATGTCAGTCTCACCCCTTTCTCCAGAATTAGCACTTTAAAACCAAGAAAAGACATATTTTTGTTCTGATCCCTAATCCTGCCTCCAAAGGAAATACAGTTATCAAACAATACAATTAAACTATCTTTGAGTAAAAAGGTAACCGAATAATTTAATCCAAGGATGGGGAACTTTTGTCTCTTCAGATGTTTTCAGCAGCTTTAACCAGCATAATCCTTTTTAGGAATTTGGGCACTGTAATTCCACAACATCTAGGAGAATTAAAGTTCCTCATCTCTGATCTAATCCAATCCTTCTATTCTCTAGAGACTCTTAATTGAATTCCCATGTCATTACCTTCAGAAGTTATGGCAAAAAGCAAGAACACACCCAAAGCAAGGAGAAAGATCCTCATGGTCAGAGGCTGGTCAACCCTTCCTTGATGAGAGATGATCTGAGGAAGGCAAAGATGCCTGCTAAGTCAGATGAAGAACATAGTCAGGAGCCCTGTCAGCATTTATGGAAGTTCTGATGAAACTGGGGAGGAGGAGACAATAGGTGGATGATGCTTGAACTCTTGGAACTCTTTTGTGTCATCCTGACCTTGACAGACTGCTATTCATTGCTCCCAATCATATCTTGAACAGAGGAAGAATGGCTACCATTTCTTTTTACTAACTTCCAAAAGCCGGAACTCACTATTCTCCTAAGCCGGATCTCTAGTTTTAAGCAAATGAAACTGTTAAATGAATGGTGTCTTAACAGTTTATGGGATCAAAAATGTCAAACACACCTTGAAAAGAATAAAAGCAGAAAAGATCAAACTAAAGATTAAGCTCTTTGAAGGCCAATGAGCCAGAAGGACCTGAACAGAAGTTTCATATGAAAAAAAAGAATGTGCAATGCTGAAGGTTTGCATATCTATGTTGGCTTATGTTTTCTCCTAATACTAATCACCCATCAAAATATCAATCAGATCAGGAATACATTTTTTCACAAACCAAACTTAAATTAGGCTCACCGAAGAAGGCCTTTTCCAATCTTAGCCTCCTCCTCACATATTTTTGGCTGCATGTCCTACAAAGTTGTGCTCAGTCCCTGCAAATTCTGTTGTTAAGAAAGGGTTGAATTTTCCTCTTAAACCAAGCATTTTCCTCTTAAACCAAGCAATTGTGGTCATTAAGCAAGGACTATCTGTAGCTTTGTATAATAAAATGAATCCAGCTTCATTTGACATTCAGGTCCTCACATCAAACCATATATAGCAGGGGTCCCCAACCACCAGGCCCTGGACCGGGACCAGTCCATGGATCATTTTGTACCGGGCTTCCGGTACTTGGGCACTGCCATCTTGTTTCGATGGCGCTTGAGAAAGTGCTGCCGGGTGAGCTTGTCGGTCGTCGGTTGGAAAGCTGCGTTTGGGTGCTGAAGGAATCCTCGCGCCTTAGTTTTGTCGAGGGAGGGTGGCTTCAAATGAAGAGCTGTCCCAATGCCAGTGGAGTCTCGCGTTACTCAGGAGGAGATTAAGAAAGATCCTGAAAAGCCCATCGACCGCGAGAAGGTACAAAGGAGGAGTTGAAGGTGGTGGGGAGAAGTGGGGGACGGCTGGCTGGCTGGTCGCTCGGCTCGCCTTGCCTTGGTCATGCGTGCTGATGCCGGTACCAGTCCATGGATCATTTCATTTTTATTTTACCGGTCCCTGGTACAAAAAAGGTTGGGGACCACTGATATACAGTACTACCTGCTATCTTTCTTGTCTATTTTCCCATCTTTAGTAAATGTTCTAGCAAGTTGCAACAACTTGTCTACTTAGTTTAGTTTACTTTATTATTGCACCTCATACAGTGAAATCAAACACTATGTTCAGTGCACATCATGACCATGACCATGAAAATAAACATAAACACACATCCTTCACCCTCCACATATTGAACCGAAAACCCCCAACACCGCACCAATACTGCACTATACATATATATACTTGCTATAGAGGGGTGGGGTTTTTTTTTTTTTTGCCATCTATGCTGTTTGTCATTCTTCACTCCATTTTTAAACGTTACCTTTGCCTTATTCTTCATTGGATCATATAAATGAACATTATATATCAATCATTTGGGTGCTTAACCAACAAGGTTTCATATACATATAAGGAGTATATGTGCATTTGCATCTCCAACCATAACAAATATGGCTTATATATTTCTCCAATATTGCATCAAATAATTAAAGGGATTTCATATACATAAATCTACTCCCCCTCAATATTCTATTCTCATGTATGCCTAACTTATATATTGCTTTTACACACTTCAGCTCCATATTTGCACAAGACATAATTTAATCCTATTAATTTTACCATAAGCTGTTTCTAACTCAGCACTGGTATATATAACTATCAGTAACTTTACTGATAGTAACATTCTATTTTCATGTGCACCAATAGCCTAGCAGAACAGAAACGTAATTTGAGAAAGCATCTCTGGCATTACCCTCCCGAGTTCTCATTAAGAGAAAGGGAGGGATAAGGAAAGCACACTTGCAAAGTTCTGTCATTGTAACCTTATAATGAAAGTAGTTTGTGTGGTTTCCATGTACGGTCAGCCATGGAGGGTTGACAAATGTATTGAACCACAGTATTCCTCAACTGAAATCATGGGAAAAGATTGACTTGATGGGAGGCTCATCCCAGGTGAGTGAAACACCTGGGCGCATTACTCTTAAATTCTTATACAAATCTGGAAGTTGGTTCAGCAAAAATAGGAACATTCCTATTTGTGCCTTCTCCGTGGTGGCTCCCATAGGGCCTTCTCTGTGGTGGCTCCCTCTCTCTGGAATATCATTCCCCGAGAGATTAGAATGGCACCCATTCTAACATTCTTCCAGAAGGGACTGAAGACCTGGTTCTGCCAGCAGGCCTGGGGAACCCAGAGTGGGATGGAGCCCATTAAATGGTTTGTGTGATCTGCTGTCTTTGGTGTATGGGGTGATTTTATTATATCATATCATATCTTCAAAACCTTTGCTAGACCAATACTTGAATTCAGCTCTGCTGTCTGGAATCTGCACAGTATATCAGACATAAATACAATTGAGTGAGTCCAGAAGTATTATACGAGATGAGTACTACATTCCTCTGTTCCCAACAGAATAACCTACAGCACTAGACGTGAGATTCTAGGCTTAGACAACCTTAAACTACGCCAACTAAGATTGGACTTAAGCATAGTACATAAAATCATATGTTACAATGTCTTACCAGATAATGAATATTTCAGCGTTAACAACAACACAAGAGCACACAACAGATATAAACTAAATGTAAACCACTCCAAACTCAATTGCAGGAACCACGATTTGAGAAACAGAGTGGTCAATGTCTGGAACTCATTACCTGATTCTGTTGTCACCTGCTCAATCCCCCACTCCTTTACCCTCAAACTAACCTCTATTGACCTCACTCCATTCCTAAGAGATCTGTAAGAGGTGTGCATAAGCACACCAACGTGCCTACCGTCCCTGTCCTATTGTTTCTTTTATTTTTCTTATATGTACCCATTTCATGTATTCATAACTATGTAGATACTTATACCTATTATCTTGTAAGCAATTGACAAATCAAATAAATAAAAATAAAATAAATAAATAAAACAATCATGCCTACCATCGCTGTCCTTTTGTCCCCAATTATTAGTTCCTCTTTCTTGTATTTAAACTTAATGTTTATTCTTGTTTCTGTTGCATTGTAAGCTTTTGACAAATAAACAAACAAACAAACAAATAAATAAAATATCATTAATTTATTTGATTCTTTTTTATTAGTTCTACTGTTTTAAATGAAGTTTTATATTCTGTAAGCTGCCTTGAGTTGCCATGTGCGAATCGGTGGCAATATAAATTAAACGAACAAACAAACATAGGAGCTGGCAAAAAGAAACCTGATTAAGAGGCAAGAGGGAAAAGAAGGGAGCAATCATCTACAGTAGGGAGACCTCTAGACTGATGTTGAGAGGGTGCAATGAATCTGAATGAATTTTTTGTGTGTGTGACAGAGAATAGAGCCCAGATGAATAACATATAACCTAAACTGCCACCTACAACTATGGTTTGAGGGCAAGATTCACTTTAATTGTGCTTACTTGTTCCTATCTTTAATTGCTGTTTTAGCTGCTCCAGTACATAGTGTAGGTATATTGTTCAAGCCCTAGTTTAAATCTAATTGCCCCTGGGCTTCAACAAGTCCTTCATATATTACACAGGAGAACAAACAAGGCGTTGTTGCTTTAAAATGAGATTGGGAGAGGGTATAAAGGAGTATGAATTGATGTGGAGCATGGCAGCAGCTTTCTTCATTTTTACTTTTGATTAGGGGGATTTTCTGCCCAGCAGGATTAAAAATGCTATCTTCTGGTACAGGTGCAAGCAGGAAAGAATGGTGACATAAAATGTGCTACTCATCCTTTTGATTCCTCTTCTTTCTTGAGAGCCCATCAAAATAGAAATGTTTTGTCCTTAGGAGAAGCGTCAGGAAAAAGAGATGCACAGTAGGGAATGACTGGTTTGGTGCCAGTTATTTGTAGCAGAAGGCCCAGAGGTGATGGCTCCTTCAGATGGAAGAACTGACAACAAAAGATTCATATTCTGATAGAGAAGAACATTTGTAGCTCAGGGTTGAAACAAGGGGTCCTTGGTGCTCTCTGAGTTTGGTTGTTTTCTTGCAGAGGTTTCATTACCCAAACTAAGTAACATAATCAATGCTAACATGATGCTGTTATTCTAGTTTGGACAATGAAATGTCTGCAAGAAAACATCCAAGCTCAGAGAGTACCAAAGACCCTCAGAACTATGGTCCCCTGCTTGTCTTCTGCTGCCACCTATGTCAAAAAGAAATGGTGAGAAGAGAAAATGGGGAAAGCAGATCATCTGCTGGGAAGTATGAGCAGCCTATTTTTAATGCTTCTGCACTGAAGCACATCATATTCATGTGGCTGTGGAGATGACCCTTCTGACTGTCCTTACTCATTCCTATACCAGTGATTTTTGGCATCATCTAGAGTCATCCAATCTTTGCTGCCCCAAAAGTACAGTATAATACAGACAGGTTTTCTATCAGATAAACAATGCTTTAATAAGGCTTATGAAGACTGCTTCAATGACTGCGAGGAGTGCTCCTTCCCCTTTGTTTCTGAGAATTTGGAATAGGGACGGTTAATGGATTATTGATATATCTTCCTAAAAGTGTGTGACTTTTGGGGTGGGGGAGCTTTTTAAGGCACACGTGAGACATATATAACTTTTTAAAAGAGAGAAAGAAAGAAAGAAAGAAAGAAAGAAAGAAAGAAAGAAAGAGAGAGAGAGAGAGAGAGAGAGAGAGAGAGAGAGAAAGAAAGAAAGAAAGAAAGAAAGAAAGAAAGAAAGAAAGAAAGAAAGAAAGAAAGAAAGAGAAAAAAGAAGTGCAAAAAGAAAGAAAAAGAAAAGAAACAAAAATCAGAAATAAATGAGTTCTGATCTTCCTTGCAATAGAAATTTCTAAAGTCACAGAGTACTAATACTCCCTTCTTAGTGTTACAAAAGAATCTCTTCAGCCTCTTGTTTAAATATTTTTCAATCATCAAATTCATAAATCAGAGACATATACAGCTGTTAATGAGAAGGCTTGTTGGTAGTGGAATAACCCAGCAAAAAAACCTTTTCCAGTCTTATCTTAATGGTCTTTCCAGTTTTACATGAAATCTTCTATCATCCCCCAGGAGTTTAAAATATCTCTGAGTCTAAATTTTTCAGTTCAAAAATTGTCTTGCAGTTTTAGGGTATAATTGTAGGTGATTTTTGGTTATATTTTATTATTGGGATATGTTTATGTATGCATGAGTGTATGCAGTGGTGTATTAACCATTAAGCAGACTAAGCACGTGCTTAGGGCACCTGGCCCAAAATTGAAAACATGGCTTCATTTGTACAGTGTGTACAAAGGAGGGGGCACCAGGATTTGTCAGTGCTTAGGGCACCAGTGAGCCTTAATCCACTACTGAGTGTATGGCAAACTATATCTTGAATACTTTAAAAACCTTTTATGGCATACTTTATGGCATATCTTTACTAACAGTAAACTCCTTTCATTTTTTTTTCTCCAATAAACTTAGGTAACAATCTTTCTGGGAAGTAAGACACTATTTTGTGTCAATTAAGTTTATTCTCTTAAAGCTATTGCCTAATTAGAAAATGTTGATTTCCTTAACATGATTAAGGAAGACACACACAGTGGAGTGGAAATAATTAATTTACAAAACTATGATCTACCACACACAGATACATATACTTAAAAATTTCTAATATTGTGGGGAAGACAATCAAGGAGTTTGGGTCCAACTGGGTTTATATGAATCCTATATGTTTTTCTCCTTCCTTCCCAAGCCAGTCTCAAAACAAAATAAAAACAAAACGCCTCCTACTGTTTGAAACATGGAATACAAACCACTACAAATTCCAGGAAGAAATTACACTTTCAAATTCAAAATGAAGGTCAGGAAGACTTGTCTTCCTCTTTGCTCTGCAAGAAAAGACGTTTCCCTTCCTTAAAAAAAAACACCATCAGAGCATTGCTGGGTATCTTGGAAGCCATATTATCACCAGAAGCTTCCACGCTGCCATATTCCTGTGCCTGGGAAATTGGGAGGGGAGACTTCATCGAGTGGATGTAGTTAAACATAACAGCATTCTTCTTTTCAGTCAAGGTCATGTCATCCTGCACCTGGTTTAGGAGTGGTTAGAGAAGTCTCAAGTTGAGACGGATGGTGATTGGGCCATGTGATGGACTGAGGGGTGCAGGGGATGGGTTTTTGATTTTCAATTATTGGGGGAAAATCTGGAACTCTCAGATTCGGGTTTTCCCAGAAGTGTAAGTATAACAACTCAAATAAAATGGAACGTTGAGGAAATGTCTGTCTTGGAGTTTTGGTGTTGGAGTTTGTTTTTCTGGAATGCTGATGCTGGGAAGCAAAATGTAACTGAAAAATGTTGCCTAGGATCAGGGTAACTATGACCAGCAAACATGACCAAACTCTCAGGATGTAACTTTATTTACACCTAATCACAACATTAACTTGCCCAGGCAATTGTTTTCAACTATATCCCATGTCCCATGGCTGCCAGCATTGCCCTCCTGGTCCTTCAGTAAGGCAGGTTTAAATATGGGAGTAGGTGGATTGTCTTCAATTTCTTTCTGCCCTCTGCTCAAAGTAGAAAGAAACTGAAAAAAACTGGCCAGTCCCACCCATTTACAGTCATGGCGAAAAAGTAGGTATATCTTCTTTGAGTTTTATGGATTTGTGTATCAGGGTATAGTAAAATCATTTGGTCCTTAGAAGTTCATAAAAGTAGGTAAACACATCAAATGAATAACAACACATGACGCATTAACAGATAACAGATAATCAGAGTTGGAAGGGACCTTGTAGGTCATCTAGTCCAACCCCCTGCCCAAATAGGAGACCCTACATCATTTCTGACAAATGGCAGTCCAATTTCTTTTTGAAAGTCTCAAGTGATGACGCTCCCACAACTTCCGAGGGCAAGCTGTTTCATTGGCTGATTGTTCTCACTGTCAGAAAGTTTCTCCTTGTTTCCAAATTAAATTTCTCCTTGTTCAGCTTCCATCCATTGTTTCTTGTCTGGCCTACATGTGATTTAGATAATAGCTTGACCACTTCCTCTCTGTGGCAGTCCCTCAAATATTGGAACACTGCTACCATGTCATCATCTATTTTGCAAAAAAAAAAGCCAAGAAGCCATATGTGAAAACTAAAGTATACTCTTACTGCATCAATAGGTATGAAGATGCTAAGTGGCAGTCAGGTGCTGCTAATCAAGTGCCCTTGATCAATTGATCATCAGCAAGTATGATTACCTCTATAAAAGTCAAAGTTTTAGGAATCTACTGGTGTCCGGCATTGAGGTGTGAGTTAAGACAATGCCAAAGAGTAAAGACTTCAGCACTGATTTTAGAGTAGCAATTGTTGCTGCCCATCAGTTTGCGAAGGGTTGGAAGGTCATTTCCAAACAATTTAAAGTCCATCATTCTACAGTGAGGAAGGTTATTCATAAGTGGAAAATATTCAGGACAGTTGCTAATCTTCCCAAGGGTGGAAGTTCCAGCAAATTCACCCCAAAGTCAGACCATGCAATGCTCAAAGAAATTGCAAAAAATCCAAGAATTAGAGACTCAGCTCCAATGTTAAATGTTAAAGTTTATGATAGTAAAATTAGAAAACGATTGTGGTTTGTAGCATGTGGTTTGTATGGAAGGGTTGCCAGGAGAAAGCCGCTTTTCTCTAAAAAGAACATGATAGCACATATTAGGTTTGCAAAGTTGCATCTGAACAAAGCACAAGACTTCTGGAACATTGTCTTTTGGATAGAGGAGACCAAAGTAGAGATGTTTGGTCATAATGTACAGTGCCACTTTTGGTGAAAACCAAACACTGCAGATCAGCACAAGCATCTCATACTAACTGTCAAGCATGGTGGTGGAGGAGTGATGAATTGGGCTGGTTTTGCAGCCACGGGATCTGAGCACTTTACAGTCATTGAATTGACCATAGACTTCTCTGTATAGCAAAGTATTCTAGAGTCAAGTGTGAAGTCATCTGTGCAACAGCTAAAACTTGGCCAACATTGGGTCATGCAATAGGATAACGGTCCAAGCACACTAGTAAATCTACAACAGAATGGCTGAAAAAGGAAAGAATCAAGGTGTTGCAATGGTCCAGTCAAAGTCCAGACTCAACCTGATTGAAATGCTGTGGTGAAATCTCGAGAGAGCTGTGCATAAACAAATGTCCACAAACCTCAATGAACTGAAGCAACTTTGGAAAGATTAGTGGGCCAAAATTCCTCAACAACGTCAGAGACTGATAGTCCTACAGAAAACTTGATTGCAGGAAACAATAGGACAAAAAACTTGATTGCAGGAAATACGACTTCAGCAACAGAGTGGTCAATGTCTGGAATACTCTACCTGACTCTGTGGTTTCTTCCCCAAACCCCCAAAACTTTAACCTTAGACTGTCTACTATTGACCTCACCCACTTCCTAAGAGGCCTGCAGGGGGCGTGCATAAGTGCACCAATCGTGCCTACCATCCCTTCCCTATTGTTTTTTATTTTTGTTATAAGTATCTATCTCATGTATTCAAACTATATTTATTCTTTTCCTTGCTATCTAATAATCACTTGACAAAATAAAAAATAAATAAATAAAATGATTACTTCAAATTATTGCTGCAAAAAGGTGGCCCTACAAGCTATCAAATCATAAGATGTATTTAGTTTGTTACACATGGCTTTTCCATTTTGACCTTGTTGTAAAATAAATGATGACATCGTATAATATGTCATGTGTTGTTGTTCATCTGAGGTGGTATTTACCTACTTTTAAGAACTGCTAAGGACCAGATGATTTTTATTATGTCCTGATACTTAAAACCATGGAACTCAAAAGAGAGTGTACTCCTTTTTTTACATGACTGTAGATTACCATTCTGCTCAGGCAACTCTCAGATACCCCAAAGGCATTAATATAGTCCCTGGTCACTTAGTTCTATGTAGATCACACTTTTTCAACTGGATAGTTTCTAAATATGAGGGACCCTAGCTCCACTTATTCTAGCTAGGTAGCTATTGGCCACGCTGAAAGGAAATACTAAGACTTGTACTCCAACATTTCCAAAGTATAAAACTTTGGAGAAATAACATTAAATATGTTTGAAAAAACAACACTGCATTCCAAAGATTGAAATTTCAACAATTTTTTTATTTAGTAAGAGGAGACAAGTGATTTTTGCTTCTCAAGATCTAAAGAAAAGGTTGTACATTTGAAGCTCCTCTTCTTCGATTCTCTGGACATTCAGCCTTTTTTGTGGTGTGGTCTCCAGTATTTTGGTGGTGGTGGTGGTGGTGGTGGAGGAGGTGGAGGAGGTGGTGGTGGTGGAGGAGGTGGTAGAGGAGGAGGCAGTGGTCGTGGTGGTCGTGGAGGAGGAGGCAGGAGTGCACGAGGTGAATAGCAGCAAACATCTCCATATGAACCAGTACAGGCACAGTTTGAAGCGTGGTCCACACCATATCTGCAATGCTTTGCACAGCCACCACTGCAATGGCCGCAATGGCCTTTATAGTCTGTAGAAGAGAAATTCTACAGTTAGCTAGTGATAAATCTTATGAAAGACTTGCAAGAAGAAATATGGGTAATTCTTGTTAATCTGTAAACTGGCTTCAAGTGATTTATATCACAGCCTCTAAACAGAAACCCCAGATGTCTCAAATTTTCAACCAACTTGCAGTTGTTCTCTGTTGGCCAGTCAAGGAAGAGAACCTGGTGGTTAAAACCCCACTACATTCTTCAAGCAAAGACTTGAGCACACTATCAATGTTCAAGGCTCTCAATCTCTTTTAGTCCCTCCTCCTGGATGAGACTATGAACAGGTTTCACCGAAAGTTCATCCCTGATGATCTGTGTTACCTTGATGTCGGGGTTCCTTCTTCCACTTGATAACCAGCTGAGCTCTGTTAGATGAGCCTTCGGCATCTAAGGCTACAAATAACTACCTCCCATGGATTCAGAGCGTAACTAATCTATTGGCACCACTGCCCTAGCACTTCAAGACAACATTCAACGTCCAGGATTCTGCCAGCCATATACAATTCCACATTTCTCCACTCTTTATATCCAACTGCTTGGAACTTCATCATTTGTTGCTTTCTGAGTAATGGAGAACCAATTTTTGGTTTCCCTTGTTAGCATATACAATCCCTCCAAGAAATAATGGAAATTGTAGTCCAATTTGTAAGGAGAAAATAAAGGCAGAGAAGGTCACCCTTTGACTTTAACTATGCCTACAATCTTTCCACACCTCAACTATTAAGTGAAAAAGAAACGTCCTTCGAAACTTTTCTTTGTCTCCAGTATTCCATTATTGGCCAGAACCTTTCTGGGGGAAGGGTAAGTCTTCTTTTCCCTCCAAACTTAATGTAGGAAAATAGCTGAGACCTCTCAGTGATTCTGGTATTTATTTCACATATTTAGTATTCAGTATTCCAAAGTTTGCTAAATTGCAGGGGGAAACCCCAAACTAATTACAATCTTTAGTAAACATCACATCCAAAGTTATTCAGTATGTACATTATGTATGTGATTTGCCTTTGCTCTTCAGTTACAGACTTCCATTAAGTAGAACAATGAACATAGCATTCAGCTATCTTTACCTCATATGGCTTCAAATTATTTTAGAAAGCTATTCATTGGCTAAGGGTGTTGGTAAAGGCTGGTTGTTAATAATCATAAGCACACAAGCTGTGATCACACACTCTCCAAACTTTAGTTAACAAAGCATTTCTATGTTCCCATAGAATGCTAGGCCCAACTGTATATGCACCAAAGTGTGGTTTAACGTGGTGGTCTGATTTTTACAACAAAATAAAATAATAGCTGGATTCTCCACAATATATTAAACCCAACTTCCAATTTTATAATATTCTAATCTAGCAAGCTGTGCCAATCCATTCCCACCCTGGTACCCTGATATTTCATGTTCTTTCTCATTAGTTAATTTAAAGCACTATTTCTAATCTACAAGCAGTGTCTTAAACAGTTTCCCTATTCACAAAAGCATTAATATAATAACAAGGCTGCCTCCTCCATAATTTTAGAAGGACTTTATCTTCCCTTCATTACATTTCTATATGGCTATATCACCATGGGAAAACCAACCACTATTCCTTAAGAAAATAATTGCAGTCATATCATTTTTAAATCAGAAATCAATTTAGGATAAACTGATCAAGCTCTCAACCCTAATTCCCCAACCATGTCAGTAACTTCCCATTCACTGTTACCTGCAGAGACCACAGCAGCCAGAAGAAGCACTGCCAAAGCAAGGAAGATAAGCCTCATGATGAGCTTGGTCTGGATCTCACTTCGTGAGTCCTGGGATCAGATGTTCCAATAAATGGAAAGATCCTTGGAAGATCAGATGAGGAGTGTGGTCTGAAGCTCAGTATTTATAGAAGGTTCAATAAATTGACTGGGAGGAGATTGCTGGGTGTGATATACATCTATTGTCTTGGAACACCATTGTGTCATCCTGACCCAACAAGAACTGTTCATTGGTTCTTGTCATTTTCCATGTAGTAATTATTTGGTACAAGAGGCTGGATCTCTTTCCAGATCCGGGTCTGTGGATACAAAGAGATGTGGTTGATAAGTGACACACTTACAACTTTTGCAATCAAACATGTCAAACACACCTCAGAAGAGAATAATAAAATGTAGACCTATAAAGATTAAGATCTCTAAAGAGAAGACTAGTACATTCTCAGGTAGCTTACATCTTGTGAAGTTCAGTACCTGTAACAATGAAGGCCTCTGATGGTAGGTAAAGAGTAATCACTCAAGGTCTATGAATATTTTGTTCAAAGGTTTGTCACTCAGTCTATATTTTTTAGACCTTCACTTCATGTTTTGTTTGGTATTATCTTACAATTAATTTCCTCATCAGTAGAAAGTATTGTTCTGAAGTAACTTTTGTAAAAGTTGCAAATGGATGCTTGTAAAAAATAAATATATTTTATATATTCATTTCCAAAGCTGAAATTTGCATATTTGAATTCTGAATTCTTAGGATGGTAAGATAGGTGGTAAGATGGGTGGCCAACAAATTTAATAAAAATTAAATAAACAATTAAACAATTAAATAAATAAATATATAAATCTACACATATTACACTGTTGGTATGGAGCAGTTGGTACATCTTTCAGAGAGGCAAAGAGTAATAGTGATAGGAGACATTAATTAGCCTGAGATCTGCCAAGCAGATACTCCTTCAACAACATTCTTGACCTGGGTGGATGACAACACTGTCCTTCAGAAAGGAAGATCAGGAACATCGGCTGTCCTTGACTTGTTGCTAACCAATAAGAAAGACATTATCTGTTAAATGGAAATAGCAGGAGCATTGGAGCACTTAATGCTAGAATCCTTTTTTAAGGGAAACTAAAACTAAAATCGAATATTATCTTTGACTTCAAAAAGTTCCATATCATGTAAAGAAAAATGAATTCAAATAAATCGTTTAAAAGGACACATTTAAAACACAATTCTAAACAATTCCAATGAATAGAAAAATGGAGGACAGAAGCAAAAAAAAAACAGTACGGCTACACAAAAAGCTTAATGAATATTAAAGTCAAAAAAGGACACATACAAGATGTAGAAAGAGAGACAATTCAGTAAGCATAATGCCTACAGGTAGAGTTCAGACATGTAGAGATTGTGTCAAAAAGGTCTAAAATCAGAGTTTCATGAAGGATTCTAACAATAAGCACAGGACTTCTTTATATATATTCAAAATAAAAGGGAAAGAATCAGCAATGTAATTAATGAAAATTACCAAATGCTAACAGAATGCAAAGAAAGCTCAAACCTACTTAAATTCTATTCTATTCTCTCTGCCAAAAGTAGCATATATGTCCCACCACCATTGTAAAGAGTAGTTTGAAAATGTAGGGCTGCAGCTTTAGGTTAGTGGAAATGAATTGTATCTATAGAACTATTTGCTATTTATCACTTTATCTTCAGGGTGTCAGATCAACTCCTTTATGGTATTCTTCAGAATCTTCACATGCATAAATATTAGACTTCCTGAAAATAGGGACAGTGTTTTTGATCATTTAGTCATGTACTACTTCACTTTCTCCAGGATTTCTCAAATACAAATGCACAGAACTTTAGTCAAAGCATTGGGGAAAAAATTGCATTCTTGGTACTTGAAATAAGATTCTCTAATTTGAAGGTGCTTTTACCTGCCTTTCTACTTATCAACATTTTTTTCTTAATAATTTGGATGATAATTTGGAGGATCTGCTTATGAAATTTGCAGGTGAAATAAAATTGAAGGGGTTTATTTATTTAAATATATGTGGCTATAAACAGCTAACAACAATTTAAAAATACAACCTAAACAGCATGATAGCAAATAGATAATCAGCATATTATTTATATCTATATTATTGCTAGATTTTGTGTATCTAGAAGACAGAAACAAAATCAAAATGAAAGTTTGATCATGTGCTAAAAATAAGAATGTTTTTAAAAACTGGAAACAACTATTTGAAAGGGACAAATGTGGTCCTTCACTTAGAGAAAAATTAATGAAATGCAGAAGTTTAGAATAGGAAAGATCTAGCTTGATAATTAATTAAATTGTTTTGAAATTACTGCTGATCATAAACTGAGTATTGATTAGCAATAAGCCACGGTTGCAAAAAAGGCAGATATAATTTTGAGTTGCATCATCATAGAAAGACAGGATGTCTTTCATTCCACAAAGCAGGACCAACAATAATGATTATAAGTTACAGGAAGGCAAATTCTAACTGAATGTGTTAAGTTTGGAGCATGGGCGAGAAAGAATGGAGACGAGCCGATGAAACGGTGAACTTCAACTCTTTATTTACATGGTGTGACAGCTCAAACTCAATGGCTGCTACAGCCTTCCTTATATAGGCAACTTATTAGATATTCAACCAATGAAAACCAGGGAGCGCTAGCTCCGTTAACCAATGAGAAAGGCTCGTTAATGGCCAATCATATTCTCCTGAACGGACCAATCTGATCTCGCCATTTAACAGCCAATCAGAAGTGCAGGGCCAGAACCCTGCACTTGACTTCAAGCTCTTGATAACTTTATTAACACAATTATTCATTCACAACACCCCTTCCCCCCGGGTTCCGTTTACAGGGTGCAGTTACGTAGTCCTTGAGGTAGGACGGTTGTTTTGTTAGTCTATTTGATTTTCATTGTGCACCTGGTATTTGGCTGCACTGTTGTAGAGGTAAGGCGTTGTTTGACGAAAGGGGTGCCTCTGACTCTGAGTTCGAATTTTCGTTGTCACCAACATCTTCGGTATCACCATGAGGCAAGCTCACTCCCATCCCTGGTTCCTCTTCACGTGTTTCCGTTCCGCTATTGTTCCCTTCAAAAAGGTTTTCTGCTAATTGAAGTTCATCTTCCTCTATATCTCCCCCCCCTCAGTTTGGTCATCAGGAGACTCGTAGATCCCTGACTGCAGCCTTGATCTTAGTTGATCGATATGGCGCTTCCATAGTCTATCATTGTGGCATTGCACGAGGTATGATCTTGGGCTGGTTACACGGACTACCGTCGCTTCGACCCACAACGGATCGCCTGATAAGTTTTTAGCGAACACCAAGTCGCCTACCTGGAAGGTACGGCATCGCCCGCTGGATCCATGTGGTTTCTCAGGTTCGTACGCTGGGTGTAACCGGTCGAGGTGGGAGCGGAGCTTTCGTCCCATTAGCAACTCGGTGGGAGTTTTGTTGGTGACGCTGTGTGGAGTGATATGCTGTAAAAAGAGGATTCGGTTTATTTTTTCTTCGATGTTGTCATCGTCCATTTTTTGTAGCGTTTTCTTGACGAATTATACCATGCGCTCGGCCCTTCCGTTGGCCGCAGGATACGCAGGCAAAGTCAGTGCATGTCGAATACCGCGGTCCGCCAGGTACTGTTCAAAAGACAGCGCGGTAAATTGGGGCCCGTTGTCGGATACCAGAACGTCTGGTAATCCGTGGGTTGCAAACAGTCTGTCCAGTTTCTTAATGACCGCTTCAGTTGTTTGTTCTTCATTCAGTGGATTTCGAGCCAGTTCGAGTAGGCGTCCATGGTTAGCAAGAATGTGTGGCCTTTGGTAGGTCCTGCAAATTCCAGATGGATACGGGACCAGGGTCCCCGCAGTGTTTCCCATTCGGTTGGGATTGCCTTTGGTGGGGCGTTGCTTACTTCTTGGCATTTATGACAAGCTTTGACCCAAGTCTTGATTTGCTTGTCGATGCCTGGCCACCACACGTAGCTTCATGCAAGGGCTTTCATGCGCACAATGCCGGGGTGGCCATCGTGCAAGGTCCTCAGTACTGCTTGTTGGAGTCACTCTGGGATAACAACTCTATCGCCCCAGATGATGCAGCCCTTTTGTGAAAACAACTCTGTTTGTCGACTTTTGAATGGTGCGAAGTCATTAGGTACTTGGTTCAATGGCCATCTGCGTTCCACCCAACTGAGGACTCGTGCTAAGGCAGGGTCGCGTTTTGTTTCTCTCGCGATATCACGGGCGGTTAATGGCAGTGTACAAAGTGTCTCAATCTGTAATGTTGTCACTGTAGGCGCAGGGTCGTCGATGGTCTCTGGAAGCGGTGCTCGGCTCAATGCATCTGCATGGGGAATGGCCTTTCCCGGGCGGTATTGCAGCCGATAATTATAAGCAGCCAAGAATTCTGACCAGCGAGTCATTCTGGGAGATAATATATAGGGGGTTGGCTTATCTCCCGCTATTATTCCCAGCAAAGGTTTGTGGTCAGTCACTATAGTAAAAACTCGGCCATACATGTACTCATGAAATCTTTTGACAGCAGACACAATAGCAAGGGCTTCTTTATCAATCTGGCTATAATTGCGCTCTGTTTTAGAAAGCGTCTTTGAGAAATAGGCAACAGGGGTTTCGCTACCGTTAGGCAAAACATGGCTTAAAATGGCGCCCACTCCAAAAGGCGATGCATCACACATGATCGTTAACGGCAAGGTCTCATTGTACTGCATCAATACAGTGTCAGAAGTCAGTAGTTTTTTCACATTTCGGAACTCCTGCTCTTCTCTATGTCCCCATACCCAAATTGCTTTTTTGTCCAATAAACAATGTAGGGGTTCAGCGACAGTTGCTTTGTGCGGCAGGAATACGTTATAAAAATTGATAAGGCCTAGAAACGCCTGGAGGTCGGCCTTATTCCGGGGTCTGGGAGCGTTTTTTATTGCTCTCAATTTGCTATCGGTAGGGTGAATGCCCTGACTGTCAATTAAATACCCTAAAAATTCGACACGATCTCTACACAGCTTACATTTATTTTTCTTCACTTTAAGATCTGCGTCTTTGAATTTCTGGAGGACCAATTTCAAACGGTCCTGTAAAATTTTTGAAGTAGGGGCAGCGATTAACACATCGTCAAAGTAGGGGACAACGCCTTTAATCCCTTGTAATAGTCTTTCCATCTGAAAGATCCCCGGGGCTACGCTCACTCCGAATTGGAGTCGTGTACATTTAAAGGTACCTCGGTGCGTCACGATCATCTGTGCCTGTGCCGTTTTTTCATCTACCGGCAGTTGCTGATATGCCTGAGCTAAGTCTAGTTTAGCGAAGACTTTTCCGCCCCCCAGGGAATGGAGGAGGTGCTGCACCACCGGTACTGGATATGCGTTTTGCTGCAGGGCGTGGTTCAGGGTGGCTCGGTAGTCCCCACAAATTCTTATTGATCCATCCGGCTTCATGGGTGTTACGATTGGGGTCTCCCAGGGAGAGTGATCGGTTGGCTCTAACACCCGCTGGGCTATTAACTTATCAAGCTGTTCATCAATTTTCGGTTTTAGGGCAAATGGAACTCGACGAGGCTTAAGGTGGATGGGAGCTATTTTTGGATTAAAGTTAAATGATATCAGGGTCTGTTAGGGATAACATTGTTTACCCTAACCGGTTTAGGTAAAATAATAAATATGTAATCATAGTTTGTTTGTTAAAGTGTCTGCAACTTTAACTGTAGGAATGTAATTAAGGGAGTGGTTGTGAAAGCACTTTAAAAGAAGCAAGGAACGGCAGCTTGCTCTCTCTCTGGCTTTAATGATCCCTGATTGCTGCATGGACTCCAGACTGCTTTACTTGAATGGGAGAGAAAAACAAAGGACTGATTTGTAAGTGAGATGACATTGGATATTCTACATGGATTTTTGCTAACTGAATATCCTTGAATGGACTGACTAAATGATACATGACTAATGGACTGTTATTTTGACTATGCTATAAACTCTAAATGGAATAAACTATATTTTTGATAGCACAAGCGTATCTGTTATTTTTACTGTATGTTAACAAACATACAAACTNTTAACACTCTCTCCTTGTACTCGCCTAGTTTTTCTGCGAAGACATCCCTGAATTCTTGGATGAGGTCCTCCTCCCAGTCGCTGCTGCCGATTCAGTTAATGCCTGCCACTTCAATGCCAAGTGGCGCGAACCATTGGAGGCCTAACAGGCTAGGCCGGTCCTTATCGATCACAGTCAGGGGTAAGTACGCTGTATGGTTTTTGAATGAGACCCGGACTCGACTGGATCCTACGACTGGAATCCTATTCCCCTGATAGTCTTTAAGTATGAGTCTTTGGGAATGGAGGTCTTGGCGCCGGATAGTAGAGATGAGTTGCTTGAGGGTCTTCCAGGAAACCATCGAGAGAGATGATCCTGAGTAGACTTCCATTTGGCAGGGCTGATTTTTGATGGCCACTTTAATTCAGATTTTCTTGGCATCCAAGGAAGAGGCGTGACTGGAATTTGCATTCGGACCGGGGGTGGCTGGCCCCACAGCCAGCGCATGGGTGTTGGGACTTCTGGTAATGGTCCCGATCGGACCGCAGTCGATGGACCTCTTCTTCGTCACTGTCTGACAACGAAGAGAGGTCCTCGTGGTGGGCGGTCAAAAGCTGTCCTTCTGACTTGGGTGAAATGTTGCTGGTCAGCTGGTGTACCGGAGCGCGGTTGTGGCGCAATTGGGCAGCCAACTTCCTGGTTGCTTCTGCTGCAGTAGCATCAGCGATGGCATCGGCAAGGCTGATGTCGCCTTTCGCCATCAGCTTACTCTGCACGTTTAGCGCATCTAATCCCAGAACTATTTGGTCTCTCAAGGCCTCTTCCAGGTCGGCGAACCCGCAGAGGCCTCCCAGGTTTCGGAGGTCCGTGATGAAATCTGCAATGCTCTCTCCTTTCCGCTGGTTTCTTTGGTAGAATTCGTGCCACCTTACGAATGTTGGCACGGTCGGTGCATAATGGGCTCTCAGTAGGGGTTCGAGGACGTCCCAGTCCATAGCCTTTACTTCAGCTGGTTTTGCTAGTGCCTTGGCCATCTTGAATATGGTTGGCCCGCAATGTGTTCGGAATACCGCCCGTTTCTTCCTGGTCGTGGCATCCTTCAGATTATTGGTTTCCAAGAACATTTGGAAACTATCCATGTAGGATTCCCAGTCTTCTTGTGCTGGGTCGAATGGAGCGGATGGTATGATGTCGCCGGACATGGTTCCGCCATTGTGCATTTTCAGCGATGTGCTTGGTTATCTTCATTGTTCAGTCAGCTCTGACGTCTCCAAATCCCACCTTCGTCGCCAGTGTTAAGTTTGGAGCATGGGCGAGAAAGAATGGAGACGAGCCGATGAAACAGTGAACTTCAACTCTTTATTTACATGGTGTGACAGCTCAAACTCAATGGCTGCTACAGCCTTCCTTATATAGCAACTTATTAGATATTCAACCAATGAAAACCAGGGAGCGCTAGCTCCGTTAACCAATGAGAAAGGCTCGTTAATGGCCAATCAGATTCTCCTGAACGGACCAATCTGATCTCGCCATTTAACAGCCAATCAGAAATGCAGGGCCAGAACCCTGCACTTGACTTCAAGCTCTTGATAACTTTATTAACACAATTATTCATTCACAACAGAATGTATAAAAAAAATCTTTCTAGTAATCAGAGCATTTTAACAGTGGACCCAATTAACTAATTAGATGGTCTCCCCTTCACTGGATGTATTCAGATGGGAGGAGTTAGACAACCATCTTTCATGAATACTTTAATTAAGATTTTGCCCTGAGAAGGGGATTGACTTGAGTGTCTGAAATTTCTCTTTCCAGTTCTATGAAGCCATGCAGCAATTGAAATATCAAACTTTGAATCTATGCTGATATTATGTGCTGCTGTCATTTATATTTTGAATCATGCACATTTCTGAATGCAAGTTTTGTGAAATGGTTTTTCCCAAGGAAAACAAATCCAAGGAAAATTGATAATATCCAGCCTCATGTCACCCAGCCTAGAGAGAACATATTAAAATCCCTTAATATACATATTGTGTAGTTTCAGAATAATACATCTCTCTTTGGGCATTCTGAATATCCAAATATAACAATGAGATCAGGTGCCAACATAAAGTTTCTTGTTTTAATAGACAATCTGTTCCATTACACTAAACAGTTCATCAATGCTGATACATTTCTTTCAGGTTGTATGCTACGTTCTGTACCTGCTTGACAATTGGCAGATGAACCACTTAGTCAAAGTACCCTTCAATGTCGCCTTTACATTGTAAAGATTAGTTCACTTTCGTAGGCTCCTTCTGAAGTTTTTGTTCATTTTCTTTATGATATAAATCAGTGCCATTTACAGTTGATCTGTTCTGATCAAACGGTGAATCTAAGTCATAAATCTATCATGCATGGCTGACCACAAGCAGCAACTTAATGTTCCATGATCCATTTTGTAGCTTGAACTATAGACAGCATATCCTTACATCTCTGTACCAATTTTGTTGCTTTCCTTTGAACCTGATCTAATTTATCATTTGCTTTTGGAAATATAACACCCAATATCATCCACCATACTCCAGGTGTGATCTTAGGACTGCAGAGTAAAGGACCATATGAACTTCATTCCAGGTTGTCCTCAAGTTACAAACATTTGTTTAACATTATTCAAATAATGATGGTCTCAGAAAAAGTGACTTATAACCCATCCATGATGTCACAACCATCGTATCATTTCCACGTTTAATGATTGCAATTCAGATGCTTGGCAACTGATTCACATTTACAACAGGTGCAGCATTTTGCAGTCATGTGATTGCAATATGCAAGCTTGCTACCTGGCTTCTGACAAGCAAAGTAAATTGAGGAAGTTGGATTCACTTAATAATCATGTGATTTGCTTAACAAACATGATTCACTTAATTACCTTGGTAAAAATGGTCATAAAATTGGTTCCCTTCACATGATGACTCAATGACCACATCACTTAATGACCAAAGTTCCAACTCTGGCTATGTCAGAGGTCACCTGTATATTTTTGATAAAATACCTCTTCTAATTTAGAATTGTATTAGCCCTTTTGGCAAATATTGTTGGCTTATATTCAGCTTGTTGTTAATGACTTGAACCCTTGTTCTTTTCTGAGCTAGAGCCATGAATCACCCATTTTATATATGTGCCCTGTAATTTTCTTCCCTAAACTTGAAAGCTAGTTTGGTGTAGTGATTAGTGATTAATGCACCAGGCTAGAAATGTGGGGACTCACAGTTCTAGTCCTGCTTTAGGCATGAACCCAGTTCAGTGATCTTGGGTCCATCGGTCTCTTTTTCAACCCTAGGAATGAATGACAGGCTACTTTCAAAATCTTGTCAAGGAAATTGTTGGAACTAGCCAAGGGAGTAACCAGGAATCAACTCTGTTTGAAGGCACAAAAAATAAAGTAATACCTTACCTTTCTCCCTCTTGAGGAATACAGTATTTCATTCATTTGAGGTCACCTCTCCAGTCTATCAAAATTAGACTGAAATCTTGTTTGGTCATCTTGTGTATTGGTCAGTACTATCAATTTAGTTTTATCCACAACTTTGATAGGTACACCATCAATCCATTCTTGAAATCATTGATAGAAATGTTGAATAACATTGGCCTGAAGACAGATCTTGATAGAATGCATCTGGTTGCTACTCTCCAACTCAATGTAGGACCATTAATGCTGAATCTGTGTGCACTTAGAGTTGTGGACTGAACATACTGCAGGATTGTCCAAACCATATTTTAACAACATGACAATGAGACTGTGATGTGGAACTCTGTTAAAAACTTTGCTGAAATTGGGGTATTCCAGATCTGGGCCTGCCATCCTTTTTTCAAGGACAGTCAATATTAGGGTTGTGATCAGTGGTGGGATTCAATTTTTTTTACTACCAATTCTGTGGGCATGGGTTGGTGGGCATGGCTTGACTTGGTGGGCATGGCTTGGTGGGCATGCCAGGAGAAGGTTACTGCAAAATTTCCAGAATAGATGGGGACGGGGCCAGACAGAGGTGGCATTCGCCAGTTCTCCAAACTACTCAAAATTTCTGCTACCGGTTCTCCAGAACTGGTCAGAACCTGCTAAATACCACATCTGGTTGTGATTTCTGGGAATCAAGTGTTTTTTCTCCACTTATTTTGCCCACTGATGTAATGTCCTGGTACTAGGAATATATGAGGAAACCTAAAAAATTGTTACCATTTTTAACTTACTAATTTTACTGACTCAGATGAAAAGTTACTATCCATCTGCTATCTTTAAATCCTGGGTCACAATTTGAGTGGGGTCTCCCCTGAATACCATATAATAAGTCCAGAGCAATTATCTCCATTATCATCTTTAAAAAGTCTTGCCAGGGATCTGTCAGTCAGTTCTACCTCTGTCCTTTATTCCTTCGGCTATCATTCTTGTCTCAGATTCAAGAGTGAGAATGTTAAATCTGCCTTGTACTCTCTGGAAATAGAGAAGAGGTCCTGATCTTCTGTATACTAAAGGAAAAGGTTTTCTCAAAGCCTACTTTTGTCTATATGTGTGTGCCTTCAAGTCCACTTTGGCTCCTGATGAATGCTTGGGTTACTTTCTGTAGGCTTTTCAACAAGTTTTTTTGGAAGTGGATTGTCATTGCCTGCTTCCCTTGGGCTGAGAGAGAATGAAACAGCTCTATTTCCTAATATTCTAGTATTGCAGGTAATTCTGAAGTGTTAAGGCCTCATGACATGTTTAGTCAATACATGTTTCAACTGTACATAGGTAGTCCTTGACTTAGAAATGGTTACTTAGCAAATTTTAAAAGTTACCATAGACACACACCCCCAAAAGCTACCTACGATCTGGTTCCAAAGTTCTCATGCCTCTCCTCCCTGTGGTCACATGACTGTATTTTGGGGTATTTGGCAATTGGCTCACATCTACAGCTGTTTGCATGATTATATTTTACAATATTTTTTGTTGAAAACCAGCATTTACAATTGGTCCGCTAAACAACTGCAGCATTTGCTTAATGACTGCCACCAAAAAAGGTCATAAAATTGGGTTGCTCATGTGATAACTCACTTTATAACCACCACAACAGATTTAACAGATTAACAGAATTGGAAGGGACCTTGTAGGTCATCTAGTCCAACCCTCCACCCAAGCAGGAAACACTATACCTGTGATGGTGAACCTATGCCATGCGTGCCAGAAATGGCATGCAGAGTCATCTCTCCAGGCACACCAACCATTGCCCATTGCTTTTTTGGGTTCCAGTGCTCTGGCCAACTGGTCTTTGACTATGTGGGAGCACCAGAAACTGGAAGAGCAGCTCCCAGTGCATGCATGCACACCAGCCACCTGGTCTTCCAGTTTCTAATGCACATGCATGTGCAAAGACCAGCTGGCTAGTGCGCACATACACATTAGGAATCACCCTGTCAGCTGATCTTTGTGCACATGCACATTAGAAACTGGAAGACCAGGTGGCTGGTGCGCATGCATGCACTGGGAGCTGCTCTTCCAGTTTCTAGTGCACCTGTGTGCACAAAGCCCAGCTGGAACTCAGAAGAGCAATGGGCAACAGCTGGTGTGCTCAGAGAAATGGCTCTGCACGCCACTTCCAGCACGCAAGGCATAAGTTCAACATCATGGGTATAGGATGTTCATTATACAGGTAGTCCTTGACTTTCCAACACATTTGAGCCCCAAATTTCAGCACTTGGTGCCTTTTCAGCACATGCACGCTCCCGTTGCAACACTCGGTGCCAAAAAGGTTAACCACCACTGCCTTATACCATTTCTGACAACTGGCAGTCCAATCTCTTCTTGAAATCTTCCGGTGATGGTGCTCCCACAACTTCCGAGGGCAAGTTGTTCCATTGGTTGATTGTTCTCACTGTCAGAAAATTTCTCCTTATTTCCAGGTTGAATCTCTCCTTGATCAGTTTCCATCCATTATTCCTTGTCTGGCCTTTGGGTGCTTTGGAAAATAGCTTGATCCTTTCCTCTCTGCGGCAGCCCCTCAAATATTGGAACACTGCTATCATGTCTCCCCTGGTCCTTTTCTTCACTAGATTAGCCATGCCCAGTTCCTGCAACCGCTCATCATATGTTTTAGCCTCCAGTCCTCTAATCATCTTGGTTGCTCTTCTTTGCCCTCTTTCTAGAGGCTCAACATCTTTATTATAATGTGGTAACCAGAACTGGATGCAGTATTCTAGGTGTGGTGTTACTAAGGCTTTATAGAGCGGTATTAGTATCTTATGACCTGCAACCGCTCATCATATGTTTTAGCCTCCAGTCCTCTAATCATCTTGGTTGCTCTTCTTTGCCCTCTTTCTAGAGGCTCAACATCTTTATTATAATGTGGTAACCAGAACTGGATGCAGTATTCTAGGTGTGGTGTTACTAAGGCTTTATAGAGCGGTATTAGTATCTTATGACCGTAATGGATAGGCTCCATTACATGAACTATTATGATTCTAAATTGACAACTACCCTTATATTACAAGCCAGATGTATTATACAATTATGTACAAAACACAACCTCTCAAAATCTTTAAAAGAACCATTATAACCAAGTAATTTAAGGTATTTATCTCTTCTTTGGCTCAGGCAGTCACAGAGAACATCTTCCCTGTTCGCATATTGATTTCTCTTATGATTCTGGATTAAAATGTAATGTTGCTTTACCTATTAATAATCAAGCATATCTAATGGCTATCAGGACTGGAAATGAAGTACCTTGTTTAAATTTAAATTGCTGAGGGCTTGGGATTTAAGGAAACCCAAAGAGGAAAATCGCAGGAAAAAAAAAACATAAATTCTAATTGGACATGTGAACATATGTTTAAAGCAACTTTCATCATAGGCAAACTTAGTGTGGCCAAAGATATTTGAGAGTTTGGGACTTTCATAAAAGTCATTAACATGGGAATTCCTTTTGAAATATGCATTAGTCTCAATGAAATATTTATTTTAATTACATTAGTATTTTTGCCATCAAGCCACATTTAAACACAATTAAGTTAACATATTATGAGATATATTTCAGGAAAAATATAGAGTAAAACCATGTATTTTATGGAGCCTGTAGAAATTATAACTCCTAATGTTTTGCAGTTGTCTACAGATGTTGTCTATCCCAAAGGCAACAAATTAGACTTCTTCAAATTGATACAAGTTAATTCATAAGCTTTGGTCATGACACCGTGTAATTAGCCAGAATGCCATGATATTGTTGTTCCATATTAGTAGGCTTGAAACCCTGCATTCCTATTGGTCCGTGTTAACCACTACCTGATTGGTCAGCTTGTGTGGTTATGATTGACTCACTAAGAGTCTGCCGCGATTGGTTAAAACCAAGCGTGGGAGACTCAAAGCGATGTCATTGGCCGCCAAGCCTCGGCAA
>BHEV01007638.1:0-11629 GCA_004319985.1 Emydocephalus ijimae
TATATTTATAAAGGGTTTTTAGGATTGATTTGGTATGATTATATGATTTGTTATAGAATAAACTGCTTAAAGTATTGATATATCACAAAGCATGAATGATTAAAAGTATAGTCAAAAAAAAAATTTTTTTTAGTGATATTAGGATACATAAGTTTTGATTGACAATATGAGTTGTTATGTAATATAACTGTAATTGAGACTACAAAATGAATGCACAAAACTGATGAACCAACTGACACACCGGATGTACATATGAGAGTTGATATTTTAATATTTTGTTTGTTTTGTTTGTCTGTAGAAAATTAATAAAATTCTTTTCAAAAATATATATATATATATTGGAGGGTCATATTTTTACCAGGCCACAGATATACATGCCAGCCATGTTGTAAATCATGCCCTTCTAAAAGTAGGAGACTTTTGTTATCTAGATTTATCCAATCCTTAATCCATGTTAATCCCTTGGTAGTAGCATTGCCATTCTGGAAAACCTAATTCCCCCTCTTTCTTTTGCATTTTGAAGATGTTTCAATTTAATCCTGGTCTCTTACCCTGCCATACAAAATTTAACGTCATTTTATTCAAATCTTTAAAGAATCTTTTCTAAGTTAATCGGTATATTTTAAAATAGAAATAAAATTTTGGGTAGTATATTCATTTTGATTGCTGAAATTCTGCCTATTCGTGCTTGTTGAAGGTTATTCCAATTCTCTAGGTCTTTTTCAATTTGTTTCAATAAGTTCTCGTAATTATCTTCTTTGATCGTTGAGCAGCATGCCGAGATGGTAATTCCTAAGTATTTCATGTTTTGGACTATTTGGATGTCTAGTATCTGAGCAAGATTTTCTTTTTGTTTGCTGGTCATGTTCTCAATTTTCGTTTTATCTTTATTTATTTTCAAACCAGCTACTTCTCCATATTGTTTAAGTTTTTCTAATAATTTCAGATCCATTTGTTCAAGATCTTCCAGAAAGAAAACTAAGTCATTGGCATATGCTTACAGTTTAAATTTTTCTTTTTTAATTTTCAATCCTTTTATCTGGGACTTTTGCTGAGTTATTCTTGTTAAGACCTCTAGTGTGTATATAAATAGTAATGGGGAGAGAGGCCAGCCTTGTCTCATGCCTTTCTGTATGTGGAAGTTACTTGTCAGTTCTACATTTATTATTATTTTTGCTTCTTCTTGTGTGTATATTGCTGTGATTATATTTAGGAAGTCTTTTTGCTGATATCCATATATTTTAATTGTTGTATTAAACAACAATTAAATCCAGTGGTTACCAGAGCCCGGAAAAAGAAGGAAGCTGATTTATCAAATGATTTAACTGCACAATTAAAAGAAGCTCTAAAACTTGATGATTGGTTCCTTGCTCACTCAAATAACTGTATGATTAGAGATGGATTGGCATGGGTGGGGGCCAAATTATATGTGCCAGCAAAGCTGAGAAACCAAATATTACAGCAAGCTCATGACTCTAAAGCTGCTGGACATTTTGGATCCGTGAAGACCTTACACTTGGTTAAAAGGCAATTTTGGTGGCCTACTTTGAAAAAGGACATTGAGACTTATGTGGCTAGCTATCCTATCTGTGCCTCAGCCAAACGGCCTCCTGGTAAACCAGCAGGCTTACTACAAAATGTGGCTGGACCAACTGCTTCATGGAAAGAAATTTCTATGGATTTTATAGTGGAATTACCTGAAAGTGGGGGGAATACAGTTATTTGGGTAGTAACCAATTTGTTTTCCAAACAGGTACATTTCATACCTTGTCCGAAAATCCCATCTGCAAAAACGTTGGCTAAACTGTTTATTTTACATATCTACAGGTTACATGGGGTTCCTGAATGCATAATCTCAGACAGGGGTGTCCAGTTTACCTCAAACTTTTGAAAGGAGTTCCTGAAGTTATTGGGCTCCGCCCAGGGCTTAAGCTCCACCCACCACCCACAAAGCAATGGGGCTTGTGAGAGAACTAACTCGGTATTGGAACAGTATCTTCGATGTTATATAAATTATCAGCAAGATGATTGGGCTGACCTATTGCCATTCGCTGAGGTGGCATATAACAATTTGGTACATAGTAGTACTGGGTTTACTCCATTTAAAGTGACTAAAGGGAGAAGACTTTGTACCCATACCTGAGCTTCCACAGGAGACACCTAATATTCAGTCATTAGATGAATGGATAACACAGCTCCAGCTTACCTGGCTGGTTACCCATAAAGCATTAGATAATGCTCATCAAGCCCATAAAATTTTTGCAGACAAAAAGAGAACTCCACAAAAACCATATCAAATTGGTGACAAGGTCTTTTTATCCACCAGATATTTGCAGACCACACAAAAGTCAAAAAAGCTTGGACCTAAGTATGTTGGACCTTTCTCAACTGAACGAATTGTGAACCCTGTGGCAGTCCAACTGAAATTACCTAAAACCCTCCGACGGATCCACCCTGTTTTCCATGTTAGTTTATTAAAACCTGAACATACCTCCGACTTGAGACTAACTCAGGTCGATCCCCCCCGTGCCATTGCTAATTGAAGGTGAACAACATTTTGAAGTTAAAGAAATTTTGGATTCTCGAAAACAAAGAGGTCGACTCCAATATTTGATTGTTTGGAAACATTTTCCTCCTTCCCAGTTTGAATGGGTGAATGAGGAGGACGTTAGAGCTCCAAAGCTTATCAAGGCATTTCGTACTAAATATCCTGATAAATCCTAAAAGATAGTATTATGGCATTACATGTATATTTTCTGTTAGCTTCTATTTTTATCTTTTATAGGACTAACGCCTCTTTTGTAGGAGGGCCGAATGTCAGCCTTCAAGATTTTCTCTCTTTGCTTTGCATCTTTTGGCTGTCATAAATAACGGGGGGGGGGATATGGTTATGGGAAGTGAGCTGAAGGTGTTACAAAACAGAACTGTATAAGCTGTGGGGGGGGGAGATTCTTGCTTAGGCTTCTATCCCACGCTATGCGCAGCCGCAACTCTTTTCCAAAATATGTCAAGGTCAATGGACAGAGGCCTCATCACTACCTGGAGATACCCACATGATGATATACATAACTTTTAATTGGATGAGCCAATTGAACTATTGGGGGTGGGAACATTGCCATCACTTTGTATATGTGACTTACACACCCATTTTCTCAGATTCAGAATTCTTTTGTTGCTACCACCAGATTTCCAGTAAAAGATATCTTTCTCTAATTAATACAGTCTAAGTATTTCTTTCTTGGATTTTGAATGGAGCACCAGCTGACAGATTCTAAGAAAGGAGTGAAATATAGATGGCTGATTCCAGAAGGTTTGACAAAGACAGATTGGATTCAATAGAGAAAGCAGAATATTTTAGAGGAAAAGAAGAAGAGAGAACAAGAGACAAGGAAATAATTAAACTTCGAGAGGAGATGGTTCAAGAAAGAGAGAAAGAAAAAAGAGAAGAAAGAATATGAGAAGAAGGAGCAACAGATGGAAGGGTGGAACCAAAAAAAGCAAGAGAGCAAAGAGCAAGAAGAGCAATAAACCTTACATATAAAGTCTAAACAATGGAAGAAGAAAAGAAGTTAATCTCAATAAATATAAATGGATTGAATTCGGCCATCAAAAGGAAAAAAAGTTTAATAAACTAGAAAAATTAAAGTTAGATAAAATCTGCTTACAAGAAGTACACATTAAAAACAATATGCTCAAGTTTTGGATTGTCCCAGAATTGGGCACTTATATACTTCATTGGCACAACAAAATAAAAGAGGAGTAGTCCTATATATTAAGAATACAAAAAAAAAAGCTAAATTAATTTTCACAGTTAAAGAAGGAAGGATATTGATGGTGGAAATAATAGACAATAACCAAAATATACTTTTAATAGCAATATATGTACCAAACAATGAGCAAGAAGAGTTTTACAAAAAACTACATAAGAAAATAATTGAACTGGAGTCTGACAAAATATGTATTCTTGTAGGTTTTAACGCTATAATGGATACAGAGTTGGATTACAAAACACAGAAAATAAATAAAAAAAATTAGAAATTGCCAAAATCTTTTTTCAAGATGGTAGAGGAACTGAGTATTAGAGATGCCTGGAGAGAATTGAACATCAAGAACATACAGTTTATTCTAATAGGCACCTATCATGGTCAAGAGTAGATATGATTTGGACTTCCAGTTTGGGCTTCTTTGGTGATGGACCAAAATCGTGATCGTCTACGGTTTTGATCCGTGCTCGCCGCTGGAGCACCCTGAGCCGCTCAGATTCAGGGCTGAAGCCACCCCATAGAGGTGGTGAAGAAGGGGGAGCCATCAGCAGGGTTGAGGAAAGCCGCATCTCTCCTCCTTGGCTGGCCATTACTCCCTTTCCCAAAGACGGTTGCAGTGGTGCTCAGAAATGGCCACCTCAAATAAGAACCCAACCAGACAAGATTATGCAGGAGGAAGTTTAAAGGAGAAAGTTTGACTGACCGGGTTGAATGGAGAACATCTATTTAAGGTACCTGGAACCTGAATTTTAAAGACTAATACTATTCCTAAAAAAAGATTTTAAGCTGCAAAAGAGAAAGGGAAAGGAAACAGAATTGGCTTTTTTCCTCTAACATTTACAGTTTTTAACTGATCTGGAAGATTAAGAAGAAGAGATTTGAATAAGAAATTGATACTAATCCACTTTGACATTAATAGGCTATTTCTAGCTGAAAATAAAGTGTCAAAGGGATAAAGATTTTTGGATAATTTAAAAACTTTCTTTAAAAAAAAGAAAGAAAGCAGCGGAGGGAAAAAGGAAAAAAAGAGGATGGAATCTGGAAAATAGAGGAGACCACCTGGAACTTTAAAAAAAAATGATAGTGGAATTTTAAAAAGACTTGCAAAAGATACATTGTAGCTGAAACTTTGTTAGAAGAGAACAAAGCCCCTGGAAAGAGAAAGTGAGAAAAAAAAGCAAGAAACAGTTTTGGATTACTGGATGATTTCTGGAACTTTGGATGGAGGATCCTAATGAAATAAAATAAAATCAATTGGGAGTTGTTTAAAATTTTTTAAAATGACATCATTCCTTAAAGAGTTAAAAATGAGACTTAAAGAACAAAAAGAAGAAGCACAAGATGGAAGAGGATCTTTTGGCTTTGTATTTCAATTTTTAGAAATGGAGATCTTGAACTATGAAAAACAACAAGAAACGCTGGCAGAACTTAAGTACTGAAGCAATAACCAAAAAAAGAGTAATTTGAAAAGTAATCATAATATCAGGGAGAAGCAGAAGGGAGGATCACAGAAGGGAGAATCAGATAGAAAATGGAATAAAAAGGGGAGGGAGAAGAAGAGAGGGAAGAGGGAAAGGAAAAGAAGCTACAAAAGACAGAAGCAAGATACAGGAAAAATGTACAAGAATTAAAGGTATAAACCTATTTAAAAGACACAGAGACAATAGTTAAAATTTAAGGAGAGGATTCTGCAAAGGTGCATGGGATAGCATTGCTATATAATATGTTAGATGATTAAAGTGATAGAAAAAATTTCTATTGATGTGTAGTGGAATATTTGTTTGTAAGGAGAATAAGGCTCTCAATGATTTAAAAAGAACATTTAAAAAAACTGAAAAGAAACATGGAAGATTTTTATTAGTTAACAAGATGAACTTGAATAAGAATAATAACTTTATTGACTACTGTTAATAACTATTGTTTGGCTTTTTTATTTAAAGACAATAAAAGTAAAATATGAAATATAGATGATTAAAGTGAAAGACAACTGATATTACTAGTAATGTTTGTTAAAAGAAATAGAAATGTAAAAGATTGTTCTTAATATTAATGGCAGAGCTGTACTTGAATAGAATAATTATTCCATTTACTATTGTTATACATATATATATATGCTGTGACTGAAAGGATCGATCCTGCTGTGAGTTTTGCTTCTGATGACTCTGAGGATGAAAGGCTGGAACCTGCTGAGAATTTGGAGTATGAATTATTGGAAGACACAGATGTGAGCCAGGGGGATGAGAGGTTATCACACAGACATTCTTCTTCTGAACCCTAGACCTCATTCATGCCTGCAGTTGAGCCACAAGATGAGTCAGAGGAGTCGACCGAGGAAGCTGACAGATCGTGACTAGATGCCAGAACAAGGAGGCTGAAACGTTAAGCTGTGTGGAGGCATCAGGCCAGATGAGGATTTAGGGAGATTGACACGCCCATCTAGGTGGTTCACGGAGACAAACTCAATTAGAAGGGAGGGCGAGTCAATTAGCACGTTGCCTCAGGAATTATAAAAGGACACAGCTGTGTGTGGGAAGTTTGTCAGGAACAAAGTGATTGATTACGTGCAGAGGTTTTTGGCAGAGGCTCGGAGCTTTGAGAATTTGTGCCAGAACTGTTGTGATAAACAGGGCGTGTGGAATATAATCTTGCAAGACTGCTTTCTGTTGGATTTGAGTTTTGGGGCGGCTGCCTTTGGTTTTGTTTTGTTGGAACTTTGAAGGGGGAGCCATAACATTTTTGTTCCTGACCCACTACAAACCATCTTAGAAGCAAGATGGATTCTAATCAACTGCAGCGTCTCGTAGAGCAACAACAAGAACAAATAACTCAGCTTTTGCAAAGTAACGTGACACTGCAAAATCAGGTAACACAATTGCTGAATTATGTTTCCAACTTACCAAGCACCGCTGCTGCTTCCCCTGCCCCTCCTGTGAGGAAAAGTGCGGTATCCATGCCAGAGAAATTTTCTGGGCAAATGGACAGGTTCCCGGCATTTATGGGCCAATGCCAAATGTTTATTTCTCTGAGACCTGAAGACTTTCCAACCGACCGGGCTATAGTAGGCTTTATTATTAGTTTATTAACTGGGCAGGCTGCCAATTGGGCTACTCCCTTGTTATTTCAAGATAGACCGTTATTGAACAATTTCCAGGGTTTTCTCCAACAGATGAGTGTAATGTTTGAGGATCCCATTAAAGGACAAACTGTGGACAGATGGCTAATGGATATTAAGNAGAAAACGTTTACTACAGGAATACGTGGCAGAATTCCGTTTGTTGTGCATGGACTCTAACTGGAACAAACCGGCTCTTATGGTTGCATTCCAGGAAGGACTGTCTGATGCCATCAAGGATTAGCTAGTCCATGCAGAACGGGCTTCAACTTTGGATGCATTGATAGTTCAATGCTTACGTATTGAAGCTCGTTTACAGCAACGTGGGAGCAAACGGCCTGTTGTGGAACCACCTGTGTTTGCTCGCGCACGCATTCCACCACCGAGAGTTTTCCAACCCATGGTTCAGGTTGAGGAGCCAATGGAGATAGGCACACTCCGCCCTCGCTTAACAGCACGAGAACGTTCAAGAAGGTTCCAGGAAGGCTTGTGCCTTTACTGCGGGGGTCCGGGACATTTTGCAAATTCCTGCAATCGGAAAGGGACTCACAGACCTGTGCCCGAAACCACTCCTGGCCAGTCGGGAAATGGGGTAGGCCCGACCTAGGAGAAACCCTAGGTCGGGCACGTTCTACACCCCCACCCCAAATTGCCGAAGTAAATCCTAGTCCTCCTCGGCATTTACTTTTGGACACTCGAATATTTCTGCAGTCCCAGAAGGAGGGAATTCCCGCCGTTGCGCTGGTGGATTCAGGGGCTACAACCAGCTTTATGGACTCTGCTTTTGTTGAACATTTTGGAATTCCTTTAATTCCTGTAAATCCCCCCATTAAGTTGGAAACTGTAGATGGGCGAGAACTCAAGTCGGGCCCCATTCGCTTAGCAACCCAGCCAGTGCGTATGGTCATTGGGGATCATGAGGAGGCGATCAGTTTTTATGTCACCTCGAACCTTCATCTCCCTTTGGTGCTTGGAGTATCCTGGCTACGTTTGCACGATCCGTTGGTGGCTTGGGTGCAGAATGCCATTTCGTTTCCAAGCCTACAATGTGTGGACCATCTGAGGCATGTCTGCGCCGGACAAGATATCGTCTCTCCTGCTGTCTCCATTCCTTTGGAGTTGTCGGATTTTTCCGATGTTTTCAGCGAACAAGAGGCAGACCGATTACCGCCACATCGTACCTATGATTGTCCTGTGGACCTGATACTGGGCGCCCCATTGCCCAAGGGGAGGTTATATTCTATGTCAGAGCCCAAGTTGGTTGCACTCCGAGAGTTTTTAGATAAAAACTTAGCTCGGGAATTTATTCGCCCCTCCTCATCCCCTCTTTCGGCGCCCGTTCTTTTAGTTAAGAAGAAGTCAGGAGAACTTCGTCTATGTTGTGATTATAGACGCCTGAACTCTATCACCGTGA
Organism: Emydocephalus ijimae; assembly: GCA_004319985.1. NCBI lineage: Eukaryota > Metazoa > Chordata > Lepidosauria > Squamata > Elapidae > Emydocephalus > Emydocephalus ijimae. Next base: position 8,291 of record BHEV01007638.1, read on the forward strand.
GGAATAGCTATCCCTTGCCGCTCATTCCGGAATTGATGGAGCGGTTGCAGGAGACTACTATCTTCACTAAATTAGATCTGCATGGGGCCTACAACCTGGTTCAGATACGCAAAGGGGATGAGTGGAAGACGGCGTTTGGCACTCGTTATGGTCATTTCGAGTACACCGTCATGCCATTTAGTCTGACCAACGCTCCTGCTGTATTCCAGCACCTAATGAACGATATTTTTCGGGACATGCTGGATAGGTTTGTCGTGGTGTATTTGGACGACATTTTAATTTACTCTCGGTCCAGAGATCACCACCTTCAGCAGGTTTGTCAAGTGTTTCAGCGTCTTAGGGAACATAAATTTTAAGCGAAACTGGAAAAGTGTTTCTTTTTTCAGTTGTCGATAGAGTTTTTAGGGCACATCATTTCTCCCGAGGGCATTGCTATGGACCCTAAAAAGGTTGAGGCATTGTGTAGTTGGGAAGCTCCTTGTCGAGTCAAGGACGTACAATGTCTTTTGGGATTCGCCAACTACTATGGGACTTTTATCCCGGACTTTGCTAAAGTAATGGACCCCATAACTCAGCTCCTCCGTAAGAAGGTCCCGTTTGTGTGGGGGGGCCCTCAACAACAGGCTTTTGATATTTTAAAGAAAGTGTTTGTAGCTGAGCCGATATTGAGGCATCCGGATACGAATCGTCCATTTGTGGTCGAGACCGATGCCTCTAATGCCGCTATCGGAGTGGTACTGTTACAAGCTTCGAAAGATGGAGCGCCCTTTTTCCCATGCGCATACTATTCTAGGAAGCTCACAGCTTCAGAGCGCAACTACACCATCTGGGAAAAGGAGTTGTTGGCCATTAAGGCTGCTTTTGAGACCTGGAGACATCATTTAGAGGGGGCTCGGCACAAGGTAGAGGTTCGTACAGATCATCGAAACTTGGAACATTTGACCACAGCTAAGAAATTGAACCAACGCCAGATTCGGTGGTCATTGTTTTTTGCCAGGTTCAATTTCTCCATTACTTATGTTCCAAGTGGACAGAATCGGAGAGCCGACGCGTTGTCGCGGAAGCCCGAGTATATCGATCTGAGGATCCTCTTCCTCTATGAACTGTGTTCCCAACAGAATCCATAGCCGTATTGCAAGATCCTGTAGATTTGCGGGCTCGTATACGAGAGGCGCAACGATTAGACCCATGGACGCAGCAGAGAAGGGGGGAGGTTGGACCTGATTCCCCATGGACCTTTGAAGAGGGCTTGTTACGACATCGAGACTTGTTGTATGTACCCAACAGGACACTTAGAGCCCTCATCATGACACAATGTCATGACAATCCAGCTGCTGGTCATTTTGGTTTTCACAAAACCCTGCACTTGGTCACCTGGATTTTTTGGTGGCCTTGGGTTCGACACGATGTGTCTTCCTATGTCGCTTCTTGCGTACAATGTCCACAAGCGAAAGCGGTATCGGGTGCACCTCCTGGACTTCTTCAACCACTACCGACTCCAAGCAGACCATGGAGAGCAATCTCCATGGACTTTCTAATGCACTTGCCCCTTTCGTCGGGTTACACGACGGTGCTCGTGGTGGTTGACATGCTCACTAAGATGGCCCATTTCATCCCATGTGGGAGATTACCCTCGGCTCGTGTTACTGCCCGACTTTTCATACAACACATGTTCCATTTACATGGCTTACCGGACAGAGTTGTTTCAGATCGCGATGTTTAGTTCACTGCTCAATTCTGGAAAAGTCTAATGAATGCTCTACGAGTACAATTATGTTTAGCATCAGCACATCATCCGGAAACCGATGGCGGGACTGAGAAGGTAATTGGCATCCTCGCCCAATACCTCAGATGTTTTGTAAATCAACAACAAAACGACTGGGTGACCTATCTTCCATTGGCAGAGTTTGCCTTTAATAATTCTCGGCACACCTCCACCCACATGACGCCTTTTTATGCCAATGTGGGTTATCATCCGAGGTTTTTTCCCCTGTCAATCGCAGATTCTCCAGTTCCGGAGGCACGAGAATTTTTGTCAGAGTTATATGCGGTGCATCAATTAATTTCCAGACAATTGGAATGAGCGAAAGCAGATTATAAGCGTTTCGCCAATCGTTCGCATCGGGTGACACCTCCATTGGCTGTGGGAGACAAGGTGTGGTTGTCAACGAAACATCTTCGGGTCGATCATCCGATTAGGAAGTTGGATCATCGCTTTATTGGTCCCTTCCCTATCGAGGCAGTTATTAATCCGGTGGCTTATCGACTTACTTTACTGCGCTCCATGCGCATCTACCCTGTTTTTCATCGCTCCCCGTTAGTACCTGACACTCCATCGTGTACTCTCTGTTCTCCAGAAGATACCGGTTCTCCATCCAGGCTCCGCACTGAACCTATTACTGATACTACAGTGGTCGGAATTTATGATTCACGATGGCTAAAGGGACGATTCCAGTACTTTGTGGGAAAACTGGACAATGAAACAGAGATTCACTCTTGGCAGGATGTATCCAAGGTGCATGCCCCGGACCTTATTCGCAAAAATCACACACAATTTCCGTCAAAACCACATCCTGATCGTCAGACTCGGGGGAAGGGCCCTGCGGTGAGGGATAGTGTTGTGACTGAAAGGATCGATCCTGCTGTGAGTTTTGCTTCTGATGACTCTGAGGATGAAAGGCTGGAACCTGCTGAGAATTTGGAGTCTGAATTGTTAGAAGACACAGATGTGAGCTAGGGGGATGAGAGGTTATCACACAGACATTCTTCGCCTGAACCCTCGACCTCATTCATGCCTGCAGTTGAGCCACAAGATGAGTCAGAGGAGTCGAGCGAGGAAGCTGACAGATCGTGGCTAGATGCCAGAACAAGAAGGAGGCAGAAACGTCAAGCTGTGTGGAGGCATCAGACCAGATGAGGATTTAGGGAGATTGACACGCCCATCTAGGTGGTTCACGGAGACAAACTCAGTTAGAAGGGAGGGTGAGTCAATTAGCACGTTGCCTCAGGAATTATAAAAGGACACAGCTGTGTGTGGGAAGTTTGTCAGGAACAAAGTGATTGATTACGTGCAGAGGTTTTCGGCAGAGGCTCGGAGCTTTGAGAATTTGTGCCAGAACTGTTGTGATAAACAGGGCGTGTGGAATATAATATTGTAAGACTCCTTTCTGCTGGATTTGAGTTTTGGGGCGGCTGCCTTTGGTTTGGTTTTGTTGGAACTTTGAAGGGGGAGCCATAACACGTGTGTGTGTGTGTGTGTATGTTTTCTTAAGTTTTCGCAGGTACTTACATGTATGGCATTCAGCTTTGTTTGGGTATTTTCCCACGTCATAGTAGTGG
>BHEV01007641.1:0-35660 GCA_004319985.1 Emydocephalus ijimae
AAATAAAGAGTTGAAGTTCACCGTTTCACCGGCTCGTCTCCATTCTTTCTCGCCCATGCTTCAAACTTAACAAAATCCATTCATTCCCAGTCTGGTTCACTGTAGAATACATATAATATAGATCATGGAGAAAAATTGCCTATTTCCCAGTGGGTGAATGGAAGTGGGCTGAAGTTAACTTATAGGTATCCAAAGGGAATAAAGAATTAATATTCATCAAATCTTGAAAATAATTCATTTTCATCTTCATGTGTAGCAGGCAAAAATGCTAAACATAAAATGGACTTTTAACTTATTTTTTTGTGCTGGACTGAGAATGGGACACATGGCACTTTAATGAAACCAAGGATGTTTCAACCACATTGAAGGTGCTATGTTGAATTAGTCCTATTGAGAATCTGATGGCATTAGTTAGCTTGGCAGTCCAAACAAGGATGAAGACTTGGTCTAGAGAATTATGGTTCTGTTAACCATAACTTATTGCGTTGCCATGTCACCATCTCAAAGTTTATACTTCTGATGGTGATGGTAAAAATCTAATAGAAAACAGTGAATTGGGTCAAAGGGAAAATTTCTGGGTTCTACCTTCTTGGTGTTTGAATATTCAAAAGTATGTGGATATTACCAGTCTCTGAAATGTAAAAATATGTTTGCTAAAATGATAGTCCCAGTGAACCTGGGAAACCATTTAAAGCATAAAACTAAAAATATAACCAAAAAGACAAGGTAAATGGACAGGAAGAGAAATAAATAGCCACTATATTCTTATTGACAAAAGGCAATGAAAGGTCCATATTAATATAGCAAGGACTAGGCTATCGGATGAACAAGGAAATTTCATCAGGAAAAAAAAAAGTAGTTAAAGGAATAGTCAAAAAATGTTGAGTGAAGGTAAGAAAATGAGGATAGAAGAGAGATTCTGATCAGGTATCAAAGTGTATTTTAAAAAGGACTGATTAAGAACAAGGAGATGAGAGATGGCCCCCTTAAGCAATCAAAATCCAACTTCAGGATATATGTGTAAGAATATGAACAGGGAACATCAATATTTGCATTTATGGTAAATAATTCTTTATATTAAGACCCAATTTGGTATAGTGGTTAAAATGTTGGCACAGAAAACAGAAGATTGGAGTATTAGACCTTCTGTAGGCATAAAGCCAACTGAATAATCTTGGGCTTTCTCAGCCCAACCCACCTCACAGGGTTGTAGTTGTGGGAATAATGGAAGGCAGGAGTATTAAGTATGTTGAGTTACAGAAAGATCAATAGGATAAAAATATATAATAATATTTTTCAACTCTAAGATTGAAAAACTGTCACTAGCCCTTTAAAACAGCATTTCTCAATCTTGACAATTTGAAGCAGCGTGGACTTCAGTTCCCAAATTGTGAAGCTGGCTGCAGGTTTCTGGAAGTTGAAGTTCTAGAAGTTGAAGTTCAAACCACTAAGTTGCCAAGGCTAAGAAAAGCTGCTTTTAAACTCTTAGTGAAATGGCATGACTACAATTTTTGCAAAATTTTGAAAGCTGAAGGATATAGTATGTGGGTACATTGTGACCAATGGGCCATGATATGTAAAAGTGTAGAGTAAAACCAACCTTCAGTTTCAAAGAATTTTAGAGCCTGCCTTAAACTCAAACAAAAGCAATCAGCATAAGTCATAAAAGCACAGATTACCCTTAGCGGGATGCCCACTTTACCTGACAAATTTGTACGTGGTAATTTGACAGCAATAGATTGTATAGTCATAAACCTCCAATACACTGTTATTTCATACTAGCAACACTTTGTGTCTTATACGACAGTGTTAATAAGCACATTTCAATTTCCATGCATCACCTATATTAATCCTTTTAGATTCCTGCACACAACAAATAGACAGTTTGAAAGTAGACATTTCAATTAACTAATTACTTTCTAGAAAATGTAGTTAGTCATAGATATTTTATGGCTGAATCATTGAGATAAAAGGTTTAGTAATTTAAATTACTGAAAACCCAAGGGAATTACCATCTGATGCTTTGAAGAGCTGGAAAAGTTAAAAATGATGAGGACATGGGTGATGTTTAACACTTGAGAAGTATCAATTTGAGATTTCTAATACAATTTAGGATAGTATAACTATTCATCATTTTATCTAGTTTCCCAATGTTCGTTATGATACAATCAGGTAAAAAGTAAAGTAAAATCTTACTGTTATATTTTGATTTTTATTATATAAGAGAACAAGCCCTGATATTGAGCAAAAGTTGCATACAAGTGTCTCTATCTGTATCATCTATTGTCTCTCTCTCATCTCCTATCTCTCTATCTCTCTATCTATCCATCCATCCATCCATCCATCCATCCATCCATCCATCCATCCATCCATCTACTTATTCATCCAAAACTTCACCCAAAACCTCAAAGCACACTCAAATATATGTGTTTTTTAAAATTCCATTGATGGCACTGGCAGATACTAGTGGAGAGGATGCTCTTAAAAAAAAACCCTCATATATTCTAACTATTACCATACTTATTATTTTATTTCCAATATTGTTCCCAATATTCACAATTAAGGGATAAACTACATGGGATGAAGAAGGCCTGTGATCAGGTTTTAATTCAGCCAGCCTCAATACTTCAGCTATAGTGGTGAATGACATTGGGATGGTTAACCCTTTTTATATTATTTACTTGATGACATTTTCTAAATTTAGTCAGTTGCCTGTTTACAGAAATGTGTCTAACAAGTCTGTACATGAGCATTTCTCCAATTGGGAAAGTTTTATTCACAGTAAAAAAATGTTGGTGGAAGTGGGCATCTGATGGGCAGGAGGGGCAGTAATGGGTTTTGCTGCTGTTTTTGCAGCTGTTCCTGCTGCATGACCAGGCACGTTTGAGAATAAGTAAATGGGAATACAGGAGAAAATAAAGATTGAGAGAAACTGAGGATGAAAGCATCATCTAATGTTTGAATAATGAGCCTTTTGAATAATTCCTTGTAACTACTCAAAATCTTGATTGAAAAACACAGTTGTGTGAAAATTGTGGCAAGGTGATGACAGTTCACCCATCACTAGTCTTTAATTAATCATTGTTAATTTGGAAGTAAAAATAATATTCAGAATTGAACTTATGTGTTAAGGAGCTCCCCTCAAACTTTGACAAAGATACTTTATTATTAGCATGCAGCAGTCCATCATTTATTTCAGCTTACTTGGGAATTAAATAATGTAATGCCAGAACAGAGAATTAATCATACAATTACTAAAATTAGCAATGAAAATACCAACAATAATAATAATAGCATCAAACACAACCTGCCTATCCCAGATTCTTAAGAAGGACTTAAGATGAACAAAAATGCCAAAACCAGTCTAAACATCTGGCTGATGATAAACAAATAATAATTTGTAAAAATTATTTGTGATTCTGGACAGTTGTGCAAAACATTAATATTTGGTACAATATTAGTGTCTTGGTATATGATACGCTTTTGACCAGGAGTAACCAATAAAAATAATGCAATGATAATATTTATCTAATAATGTCTATATGTCTAGAGGTCAATGTTTATTAATTTAAGGTTAATATATTGTCTTAAAGAGACTAATCATAATAGGATAAAACAAAAATAGCGATAGGATAATAGCAATAATTTTTTTTAAAAAATGAAGTTTACAGGGAAAGCATGACCTAACAATGATTTAAAAGTTCACTGATTTTGCTTCTAACAGATTTAATTTATTATTACAAATCTTTAATGTTGTACTAGGATCTTCTATAAAAATATGGTCATTACCTCCCCCCCCTACACACACACACACACACACAATGTATTTGAAAATTTCTGAAAGCTACTGATATTTTATTTTATTTCTTAGTGATACCCATATATGAGAAAACTATATAATTTCATGGTGATAATTCATAGACCATGTTTGGGATTATGCTTACTAAAATCAATAGATGTCTTCTGTAGGCAATGTGTCAGACAGCAAAAAATTAAAGTCCTGCAGTTTAATCCTAAAGGAAGGCCTTCATACACATTTCAATAAGAAGGAAAGCAACGAAAAAGAAATCAATATTATGAATATGCTAGAAAGACTCTTTGACATAGCTGTTCTTATTAGATGTTCAACTATTTATATGCAATAGCTGACTTTTAACCAGGCAATTGCTACAATGCTTTACCCCAAATTATCCAGCAAAAATGTGTATGTTGGTGTGGTAAAAACTGTACGTTCAAGAGGAATCTGACACACTTATACATTCTTTCTTGGAATTAATCAACAAGATTGGACAATGATTAGCCCACTAACTGTGATCTTTTACCTGCTTTCAGAATAACTGTAATATACAATAAGCTTGATTAAATGCTGGTAATGAAATCCCTTTATCAAATATTATCTACTTGATAAAGTCTTGGCATCATAAGATCTCTATATATTTTATACCACTCAATGCGGATATTTATTTATAAGATTTATGTAGGTCAAATATGAACAGCTCACAACACCAAGAACAGCAATAATAATAATAGAGACAGTTCTTATTTAAAACAAATCCCTTTTTGCTTTAACATTGTCTTTGTAGCATGAATTCCTATTCATATATCTTAAAGAATGAGAAATGCTGGCTCCTAAATTTTATTAAAGTAACGTAAAAAGCAAATGGGTGCATGTGGATCTAGCCTGAAGGCATTGTACCTGTTCTATACTAATCTACATTGTACCTGATTTATACACACTTGGAATATTGCATCCCAGTTGTGGTTGCCATGATAGTAAAAGGGATGGTGAGATTCTAGAAAAAGTGCAGAGAAGTGCAACAAAGATGATCAGAGGATTGGAGGCTAAAACATATAAAGAACAGCTACAGGAATAGGGTATGTCTAGTCTCATGAAAAGAAGGACTTAGGGGTGAAGTGATAACAGTGTTCCAATATCTCAGGGGTTGCCTTGAAGAAGAAAGGGTCAACCTATTTTCCAAAGCATCTGAAGGCAGAACAAATAGCAATAGATGGAAACTAATCAAGGAGAGAATCATCCTAGAACTAAGGAGAAATTTTCTCACAGAACAATCAATCAATGGAATGATTTGCCTCCAGAAGTTGTAGGTGCTTTATCACTGGACATTTTAAAGAAGAAATTAAAAACCACTTGCTTGAAATAGTATAGGGTCTCTTACTTGAGCAAGGTGCTGGACCTCCAAGGTCCTTTCCAACTGTGTTATTCTATTATAATGTAACAAAAGTACATCTAAGACTGTGTGTGGAGATGCTGCCTGATAAAGCATTTAGTTGATACTAATCTACACTATCTTAAATACCCCTGCCCAAGTGTTCTTTGGCTGTCAGTCCCGTCTGCGAAGTTTTATAAAATTCATAAAACAACTCTTTCTTGTGCATCTTGAAATGTACTATGCTAATTAATCACTGTGTCTAGTTTTGTTAATAAACAAGAAATGCTTCTACTAAAATGGTTTTCACTATGGAACATACAGGATCTGGAGATCAAATTCTGAAGAAAAATCCTTTCTTCTTGACATTTCTTTGTTGTTAATTCCAAGATTTCCTTTATAGTTCAGGACTTTGCAACTTCTGAATCTTCTCAATAGCTTTAAAAAAGATAAGGAAATTGATTCCAGATTGGCTGCCAGTCATATAATATCCTGTGCTAACATATAATGATAGAAAGCTGAACGTTGATTCAGGTAGAATAGAAGGGACATCTGGGTAACATATAACATATTTCTAAGAGTAGATTTTGTAAACAGTCTAAGATAAGTTTTGCGGTCCAGAGTGGCAAATATCCACTTTATTCATGTAACTAATATTAAATATTGCTGCTCCAACCTGAGTGCAATCAAAAAACTCTTCCTTGTGATGTCCAGTTACAGGAAATGGCTATATCATTGACATTTTGTGAGGACATTTCATAGAAACAAGTAGAAAGTAGTTTTCTAATCTTTCTATTTCCTTGTGGAATATCTTTAAGAGAAAGAGGTTTTGGCAATGTTCAGGTGGGGATGTATAATATTTGAGACAGCTTGCTTCACAAACCAGGGCAACAATTCTGTCTGTCTATTTTTAATTTTTTAGCACTATGCTGTACAAATAGCAACCATTTTAATGAAACTTATTTTTAATTCTTATCTACATGTTTGCCAGACAGTTCACACTTTGGGGACAACTAGCTCTGAAATAAATTTATCTCAGATAGAATTTTGAAAATCACTTGAGTTTTTCTTTCCAAGAAAACCACTGTATTAAGTTCTTAGCCAATTCAAATAACTTAACTGTTGCTCTTATATTTTGAAACAATATTTTAGAAAGGAATACATGTTTCCACACAAACAGGAGTTACTTTTAAAAAAATCATCTGAGAGACTCGGACTCTCTGTACTACCACTTCAGATGGGAAGCAGATACTTCTGTTTCCATATTTTGTGCATATGTTTTGCCTTTCATTTTAAGAAAATACCTATATTACATAAAGCTTTGGCAGAATGGAACATTTTAATATTTTGCATTTGATTTTTTTTGTTATAATTTGACCTCTTGACCATATCTGGTACAATTTCTTTTCAATTTTCCATCAAAAGTTGCTCAGATATATTGACTAGATATATAAACTTGTACAACGCTTGAGAATGCAAAATTACATTAATTTTTGCTGGAAATTTTTAATTTTTGTTAGCTAGTAAAATATCACAGTTTTTATTAACAGTTTTTATTATGATACATTAGAACTTGTGAAAAGGTACTGTTTGTACTTCTCTAATAACACACCTAGCAGTCTGAACATCAAGGCATCAAGGCTATTTCTTTGCTTTCAGCAATGTACTTTGAAAACATGTGTTTTATTATTTAGGCTCAGTAGCCTGTTTGATCTTAATGTATATTTATGGAATGAATATAGTTTTAATCATCTGGCAATGTAATATTTTATTATTTATTTTTATATTACTGGCTGCTTTAAGAATAAAAAGCAATATGGAATGAAACAACTGGATAAGTATCTTTCTGTATTTCTCTGAGTGTCAGTGATTTATTTTATTTTATTTTAATTTTATTTGTCAATCGCTTACAAGATAATAGGTATAAGAATAAACATAGTTATGAATACATTAAATGGATACATATAAGAAAAATAAAAGAAACAATAGGACAGGGACGGCAGGCACGTTGGTGTGCTTATGCACACCCCTCTACAGACCTCTTAGGAAAGGGGTGAGGTCAATAGTAGACAGTCTAAGGTTAAAGTTTTTGGGGTTTGGGAAAGAAACCACATAGTCAGGTAGAGTGTTCCAGACATTGACCACTCTGTTGCTGAAGTTGTATTTCCTGCAATCAAGTTTGGTGCAGTTTACCTTGAGTTTGTATTTATTGTTTGCTCTTGTATTGTTATGGTTGAAGCTGAAGTATTCATGGACAGGTAGGACATTGTAATGTATGATTTTATATACTATACTTGGATTGGACTGAAGATGGTGTAGTTCTAGGCTTTCTAGGTCTAGAATTTCAAGTCTGGTGGCATAAGGTATTCTGCAATGAGTAGAGAAGATAGAGTAGATTGGGAAACAATGATTCCTAACTTTTTTGGTGGCAAATATGTGATCTGTCATTTGGTACTCAGACTGTGTATTATGGAAACTTTCCAAATCTGTGAAATCTTGGTTTCAGGTAAGCATCACTATGTATTGAATGCTTAGGACAGTTACTTTTGTTTTATTATACTTTTGTTCAGCTCACTATGGCAGCTGTTGTTTGCCCCCCACCCCCAAATAAATTTTTGTATCTTACCATTGAACCCAAAATGCTGGAACTGATTTTATCTAAAACCTAGCTTAGCAATAGTCATACTGAAAGTCAGGCAAAAACCTGTTCCTGTTTCACACCTAAAAATCTATTGCTGGTATAATGTGTTGTATCCTGTTTGTATCCTTCAGTTTAACACTCCAATATATTTATTTCTTGGAAACTAGTTTAAGATATAATCCAATTATAATTAGTTCTTTTAATATAAATGTATTAATGGTGTAATTTTAGGCATGTATACATAGTAAGAAACTTTGCTGACTTTAATGGGACTTATTTCAGGGCGCTGCACTCTTATAAAGCAACATATGAAATAAAATAAAACAAAATGAAGATTTATGAATGGTTTCTGGCATGCTGTATCTAATATACGTCATTAATGTAAATTTACATTATTTTTGAAGACAAAAACTAAAGTCTGGTCTTTACTTTTTGCTCCTTTATATATGTACTCATATAATTTATGAAGAATGTTTGGGTGCCAGTTCCCAGGTATTGAAAGTAATATAAAGAAAATAATTTAAAAATGTTTTATTATGAAACTCTGTACATTTGTATATTATCAGATGTACTACATATATATAAATTTCATGTAAATATAATTTTTAGTTTAGTTTGAAATTAGATTCATTAAGGGTATATCCTGATACGTTCCATATTTTTTGTGCAGCCATTTCTTTATATTAATTTTGGATAAATAGATAGTCTTGTTAAAAACTTATAATTTTTATAAATATGACATAGCACATTAGAAACTGATAAAATTTTCCAAAGGTGCACTTCTGCAGTTTGAATAGCAAAAGCTGGTCTATACTGGAGATTTTTAAAAAAATGTTTTGATGAATTCACTGGTGCACAATGACTTAAATAAGAATGAACAACATTTAAGCCTTACTTATTATTTGTATTCTTTATAGTCCAGTTTGTAAGGTGGATGAAGCTGATAAGCATTGAAGAAAACCTCAGATAGATCTAGGACTTGTTTCTCATACACGAGGTTATTTCTTCCGTCATAACTTCCTCATGGTCAGAATGAGATTGTGACTTAAACTTCAATATCCTGACTCATGCTGGTTGATAAGGACTTACCAGGACCCTAGGGATGGCGCCAACCTTTTCTAAACATCTAGTTTCATCAGTTTGATGCCAAATACATTTGTGAATGCTATCATCAAATTTTGGAGCCACTAAAATTATCACTAAATGGATAAAAATGGAAGTGATGGTTTGCAAATGGCACTATTACCCTGCTGTTTGGTTTATAGCAATACCTACAAAACACTCTTTCTCAGGGGAACTGATGCTTAGAATGAACAAACTGATTGCCACCTTCATGCAATTTCCCAGTCCATTGTTATGGCCTAGCCCTAGAATAATAAAGAGACATTTTAAAATGTGTAAGTCCTGATTCTTACAGTGACTGGGAAGTGGGGAACCATTCTGTCAAATATTCTCAGACTTCTCCGAGATAGGTTTTATTTCTAACTTTCATAATATTTATAAATACCCACAGTTGCTTTGAACTGTACTTTGTAAAAAAGCAGTAATAATATAAAAATCGGCACCCATATGTAGAATTCTTGGAGAAATGTTGCTATTCTGTCCTCTGTTCTTCTAAACATTTCTGAAGTTATTTGATATTTTGGGCAACTCTTTTTCCATGGTACATCTCCAAATGCTTATGTTAATTTCAAAATATATGCAAACTAGCCAAATGTGTGTCCCTATTATATATTATAGGAAATGCATACTATAGGACATAAAATACACCCCTTGAGTATGCTTAATGCCCTATAATGTACAAATATCTGTCCAAATTAAAAGGACCAATAAATTCAGCCCTTGTTCTATGTTTAGCATTTTGGGGAAAGGTTAATAGGAAGGATGGGCATATTAAACTTTGCAGAAGATTTAGATACCCCAAATCACTAATTACCCTGTTTGTGGAGTTTTTAAAAAAACCCAGTACCTATTTTAATATCTGAAAATTAAGGCACCCAATTAACTGCTCAAATCTTGCCTCATATAAGCTAAAACATTGGCTTCACTTATTCCAGAGAGATTACATATCCCTGCTACTACCCTATAGCCTCAAAAGAGAAGAAAAAACAACAGAAAAGAACATAACATAACATTTTTTTCTGGGAAAAACAAACACCCATCTTTCATGGGATATATATGTGGATGCCATTGCAAATTTGGCCTGTCTATCTATCTAGCTATCATGCATCTATTATCTATCTATCCCTCCATCTACCTATCTTTCTGACATAATGAAATGAAATGTGGCAATAGGGTGATTTAAGACATGGAATCAAGATCAAGGGAAGTATTAATACCATTCTATAAAGCCTTAGTAAGACCACACCTAGAGTACTGCATCCAGTTTTGCTTACCACATTACAAAAACGATGTTGAGGCTGTAGAAAAAGTACAAAGAACAACCAGGATGATCAGGGGACTGGAGACTAAAACATATAAAGAACGCTTACAGGAACTGGGCTTGGCTAGTCTAGTAAAGAGAAGGACCGGGGAGACATGATAGCAATATTTGAGGGTCTGCCACAGAGAGGAAGGGGTCAACCTATTTTCTAAAGCTCCTGTAGGCCAGACAAGGAATAATGGATGGAAACTGAACAAGGAGAGATTTAACCTGGAAATAAGGAGAAACTTTCTGACAGTGAGAATAATCAACCAATGAACAGCTTGCCCTCGGAAGTTGTGGGACCACCATCACTTGAGACTTTCAATCTGTCGATCTGTCAGAAATGGTGTAGAGTCTCCCGCTTGGGCGGGAGGTTGACTAGATGACCTAAAAGGTACCTTCCAACTCTGATTATCTGTTATCTGTTAACTGAATCTCTGTCTGAGGAAAACAGCAAAATATCTAATCTATTACAATGCTTTGAAATCTAAGAACCTATTAACAAATGTACTCATTTAATAGGCAACATCAGTGATATAGATCAGTGATATTAGAGATACTTTCTGTACTTCTGTTGGCCAAGTATGGTAATAATTAATGTAATTATACTATGGCCCAAGTATAATTGAGGCAGGAAGCATTTTCTTTCAAGGTTGTAATTGATAGATACTAGACTTCTGGGATCTATTTTTTAGTTCCACTAGAACTTTAAATTAATCTTTCAAGTCCTGATGTGAAGCTTTTATATCATATTTAGAATTAAGCACAACATTTTATGAACAACATTTACAATTCTTCCATATACAAAAAATAGCTCTTGATTGTTCAAAACTTTGTTTATGTAGGTTTTGGAGTATAATTTATGTAGCAGAAGCAGCTAGGAGAAAATAATTTTCTGGCTGTTATTTTTCAATGGAAGTTATAAGTCTTAGTCAGCTTACTTCAGTTCATCCAGAAATCTACTTGTAGATCTTGGTTTAGGTTCACACATACCTTAGAAATAAAATAATCATTGCAAATTGAGCAAATATTTTCTCCTTAACTTATAAAGCTCTTGAATTTTCAAGAGCAAATAAAAATAATTTAGATTAAACTAGACTAGAATATAGACTAGACAAGACTAGACTAGAATAACAGAGTTGAAAGGCACCTTGGAGGTCTTCTAATCCAACCCCCTGCTTAGGAAAGAAATCCTATACTACTTTAGACAAATGGTTATTCAATCTCTTCTTTAAAACTTACAGCGTTGGAGCATTCACAACTTCTGGAGGCAAGTTGTTACACTGATTAATTGTTCTAACTCTCTGGGAAATTTCTCCTTAGTTCTAAATTGCTTCTCTCCTTGATTAGTTTCTACCTGTTGCTTTTTGTCCTACTCTCAGGTGCTTTGGAGAATAGTTTGACTCCCTCTTCTTTGTGGCAGCCCCTGAGATATTGGAATACTGCTATCATGTCACCCCTAGTTCTTCTTTTCGTCAAACTAGACATACCCAGTTCCAGCAACTATATGTTTTAGCCTCCAGTCCCCTAAACATCTTTGTAGCTCTTCTCTGCACTCTTTCTACAGTTTCAACATTGATGAATATAACATTTATTCTTCCAGTCACTTGGATAAACACTGAAAGCAGACTTGTATAAATATATACTGTATTTATGATTGGCTAGAGGATGAAGACACTGAAGTTAAATATACATTTTTGGTATCTGCATCATTTTATTTAACCTCCTTCTGTTATATTTTGAATTTTAACTGTGAAAATGGTCAATTTCTTATCAAATGGGCACAGTTTTTGATCACTGGATTATTGCCAATTCAAAGCATAACCCTCACAACCAATTGCTAATTGGGAATCTCAGTTGCTATTGCAAAGTCCTCCTCTAGCGATCTGGCTTCAAACACATTGTTGGCCTTTAGTCTAATACAAGATGGCTGTTACATTTGTAATTTATTTGTGAGTGTGTGTGAATGTGTGCATGTGCATGCACACACATGTGCCTGTGTATATATTTTGCTTGTTCCTTTTTACAGAACTTAACATCATTCAAGTTGGATTAATATTGGATGTGAATCTTTTTTAAAGGCAGCTATGGACAAATAATTTTTCATGATCTTAATATAATAAAATCCTCAGTGGTTGGCTACCTGGTGGCACACTCAAAAAGTACAAGATGACTGCAGTTGAATATATTATGATAAATCCTTGCTTCTAATCATCCTTTCATGAAATAACACCTTGAAATAGTTCAGTGAAAGCACTGCATAATAAATATGATAATGGTGGTATTTAAAAATACATACAGAACATAGATGCCACTAAACAAAACAAAAACAACATTACAATAAATTAATAACAGGCAATGCTAGGAGACATACAATCAAAGATAGATAGATGCAAACTATATCTAAATTTCAATGAATGGAATGGTGCTTCTGTACTCTATTCACATCACCAATCATTTTCATATGAAGTCTTAGATGCAATATTTTTTTTAAGCAGAGTGAAATAATGAAGAAACAATGGCCCAGACCTGAACAAGGAGCATTGCCACAAATATTATTAACACACATGTGCAATGGAGCATTTGCCAAAAAGACTGGCAAAAAACCCCACACACTGCATTGTATTTGTTGTCCAGCACCACAGAACTGCTAATATTTCTGAACTGCAATTTGCATTACTTTTATCCCATCTTTTTTTATTTTGCAACTAAGCTCCTGTTTCCTTGTAAACTTCTTTGGGGAAAAAAACTGCTGACTTTACAAGTACTGACAGAAATGCCACAATATAAATTAAGTCAGGGATATGCTGGTTATTTGGGGGTTGCCAACCTAGATAAAGAAGCCACGATGCAGCTGCATAAGGATAAAACTGTCTAGCTGAACACTGATAAAAATTTATCACGAGAGCGCATATGAGGAGGCAGCTTAGAGAACAATTCTGTGGTAAAATGTGTAATAGCAAAACAACTAATGGATTATCACTACCTAATTGTAAATGTATTACAAGCTTTGGGTCTTATGTTAGTCTTTGGAACAGAAGTCTCTTTAACTACTTATTTGTAAAATTAAGTAGCTAAGGCAGTTTTCAGAATTGTGAATATTGTCAAAATTTTCACTATAGGAACCTGTTACTTCAGATTCTATTGCGTGTGTTTATTGTCTACCATTTAAAATACAAAACTGGATTTATATATGAGATGGAAAAAATGGATACAAGGAGGTTCTGTTTCCCTTGCTTTGAACTTTGTGACCATAAGCTTTTGTGCTTTCATTGGTAATCCCGAAGGCTACCAAAGGGCCCCTGAACCTATGTGGATGATTTAATTGCTGCAGTGCAAAAAAGGGGGTATGGGTATTGGTGTTTTTTTTTAAAGTTAAGTCACAATTGTTGAACAGAATGCAGCCTGCTGCTGGGCTTTTCCAGCTTCTTCTCCATCCTACTGTGGTTTTGACAGTCAATCACAGCAAGTAATCCTCAGGCAAAAAACTAAGATATGTCTGCTTTAGATCTATTTCAGGCCTGGAATGGGCCATATAGTTATACTGCCAAGGATACAAATTTGAAAGTTTAAACAAATGCTAGCATCCATCAAATCACTTCCTATTCATGTATGGGAAAGATTCTTGTTTGAATTTTGTTTCTCTGCTAGTGATGATACGGCATAACTTCCTGAGACAGAGGCTTATCCATGTTTGCAATTTAAGCTACTCCTGTCCTATATTCCTGTTGGCTTGACTCTGGAGTTGGAAAATATTCAGTCTGGATTGTAGGCTACTAGGTTGTCCCATGGACAGGGCTCTGTTGATGCACCCCTCCCTATCTCTCTCTTCATAGAAAGCAATTCTTATCAATTCCCTTCTGTGACTTAATTTTTCTGTATATAATTTACAAATTTATACATGCCCCTCCTCCCAACTTCCCAATATCCACACCCACACTTGTAGGCCCATGTCCACATCCTCTGTCCATTCATTCATCTCTCTCATCAAATTTCTTTTCTACCTCAGTGATCAAGACACAGGTTTTTTTCCTTTCCTGAGTATCTTTAAAACCCCATGAGATTTAAAAGAAAAACAATTATTAGAGATTGAAAGTGTGATTCTTTCTCTTTAATGAAGCCAACAGAACTACTTAGTGTTAAGTTCGGTGCGTGGCGCAAGAAACGGAGACGAGTCGACGAACAGTGAACTTCAACTCTTTATTTAACATGGTGCAACAGCTCTGAAAACGGCCTCAACAGCCCCCTTTATATAGGCAAGCTCTTGGGTATTTAGCCAATGAAAACACAGGAACGCTAGCTCTTTTTAACCAATGAGAAGGGCTCGTTAATAGCCAATCAGATTCTCCTGAATGGACCAATCCGATATCGCTATTATCGGCCAATCAGAAGTGAAGGGCCAGAACCCTGCACTTTGCTTTAAGGTTTCAACAAGCTTTATTCAAACACTTTTATTAATTCACAACACCTCTTCCCCCCAGGTTCCATTTAAGGGGTGCGGTAATGTAGTCTTTGAGATAGGCAGGTTGTTTTGATTGTCTATTTGATTTACGCTGTCCTCCCGGTATTTGTCTTGTTGGGGTAGGACGTTATCTGGTGAACAGGGTGCCTCTGATTCTGTATCTAAACTTCCGTTCCCATTAATGTCCTCGATATCTCTTTGAGTTAACCCCTGTCCCTGATCCTTCTTCACAAGTTGAGTCTGAGCAGTCGTTTGTTCCGCTTGTGCCTTCCGCCGTTTCAAACTCAGCCTCCTCGGCGTCTCCTCCCCCCTCAGTTTGGAAATCACCAGAATCGCAGACCCCTGACTGCAGCCTTGAACGCAGCTGATCAATATGTCGCTTCCATATTCTATCATCGCGACATTTCACTCGGTATGATCTGGGTCCGGTTACTTGGATTACAGTTGCCTCGACCCACAATGGGTCGCCATAAAAGTTTCTCGCGAAAACCAAGTCGCCTACCTGGAAATTTTGGCATTTCCCGCTGGATCTGTGTGGTTTTTCAGGTTCGTACGATGGGTGTAGTCGGTCCAGGTGGGAGCGGAGTTTCCGTCCCATCAATAACTCAGCGGGAGTTTTGTTGGTGACGCTGTGTGGAGTGATGTGCTGCAAAAGGAGTATCCAGTTAATCTTCTCTTCGATATCGCCATAGTCCATTTTATGTAGAGGTCTTTTGACGAATTGTGCCATGAGCTCGGCCCTTCCATTAGCCGCAGGGTGCGCTGGTGAAGTTAGCGCATGGTGAATACTGCGGTCCACCAGGTACTGTTCAAAAGAAAGCGCGGTAAACTGGGGCCTGTTGTCGGATACCAGAACGTCCGGTAGTCTCTGTGTTGCAAATAACCTGTCCAATTTCCTGATGACCGATTTGGTTGTTGTATTTTTCATCTCATGGATGTCGAGCCAGTTCGAGTAGGCATCCACTGTTAATAAAAATGTGTGTCCATTCGTAGGTCCCGCAAAGTCCAGATGAATACAGGAACATGGTCCCCTGGGTGTTTCCCATTCTGTTGGGGTTGCTTTCGGTGGGGCATTGCTGACTTCCTGGCATTTGGAACAAGTCTTTACCCAGGCTTAGCTTCGTGCGAGTGCTTTCATGCGCACGATGCCGGGGTGGCCATCATGCAAGGTTCTCAGTACCTCTTGCTGTAACCGCTCTGTGACAATGACTCTATCACCCCAAATGATGCAACCTTTTTGGGAAAACAGTTCCGTCTGTCGACTTTTGAAGGGGGTGTAATTGTCAGGGATTTGGTCCAATGGCCATCCACGTTCTACCCAACTGAGGACACGTGCTAGAACGGAATCGCGTTTAGTTTCAATCGTGATATCGCGAGCTGTCAGTGGCAGTTTTTGGAGTGTCTCAATCTGCAGTGTTGTGACGGTCGGAGCAGAGTCGTCAACCGTTTCTGGAAGCGGTGCACGGCTTAATGCGTCAGCGTGGGGAATGGCTTTCCCCGGGCGGTGTTGCAACTTATAATTATAGACAGCCAAGAATTCTGACCAGCGAGTCATTCTGGGAGATAATATATAAGGGGTTGGTTTATCTCCTGCTATTATTCCCAGTAAAGGTTTGTGGTCAGTTATTATAGTGAAAGCTCACCAATAAATGTAGTCATGAAATCGTTTAACAGCAGATACAATAGCAAGAGCTTCCTTATCGATTTGACTGTAATTGCGTTCTGCTTTTGACAGTGTTTTTGAAAAGTAGGCAACAGGGGCTTCACTTCCGTTTGGTAAAACATGGCTCCAAATGGCGCCCACTCTGAAAGGTGATGCATCACAAGTAACAGTCAAAGGCAAGGTTTCATTATACTGCATCAAAACAGTGTCGGAGGTCAATAAGTTTTTATTTGTTGAAACGCCTGTTCCTCTCAGTGCCCCCAAACCCAGGTTGCTTTTTTGTCTAGTAAACAATGTAGGGGTTCGGCTACGGTTGCCTTGTGAGGCAGGAAGACGTTATAAAAATTGATAAGGCCTAGGAACACTTGGAGATCCACCTTATTTCGGGGTCTTGGGGTGTTTTTGATTGCCCTAAGTTTGCTATCGGTGGGGTGAATGCCCTGTTTATCTATTAAATATCCTAAAAATTCTACTCAATCAGTGCATAGTTGACATTTAAGTTTGAGACCCGAGTCTTTAAATCTCTGAAGAACCAACTCCAGGCGCTCTCTTAGTATTTCTTGAGTTGGAGCAGCAATTAAAACATCATCAAAATATGGGACAATGCCTTTTATCCCTTATAATAGTCTTTCCATCAAACTTTGAAAGATTCCCGGGGCCACGCTTACTCCAAATTGGAGTCGGTTACATTTAAACGCACCTCGGTGCGTAACGATTGTTTGAGCCTCTGCCGTTTTTCTGTCTACAGGCAGTTGTTGGTATGCCTGGGCTAGATCTAGTTTAGCGAAGACTTTTCCGCCCCCCAGGGAATGGAGAAGGTGTTGCAACACCAGTACCGGGTAAGCGTTTTGCTGCAGGGCGTGATTCAGGGTGGCTTGGTAGTCCCCACAAATTCTTAACAATCCATCTGGCTTGGTGGGTGTCACAATTGGGGTTTCCCAGGGAGAATGGTCGGTTGGTTCTAAAACACCCTGGGCTATTAATTTATCAAGCTGCTCATCAATCTTTGGTTTAAGGGCGAATGGAACTCGATGAGGCTTAAGGAGGATGGGAGCTATTTCGGGGTTGAGGTTAAATGATATCGGGGTCCCCTTGTACTCACCTAGTTTGTCTGAAAAGACGTCCTGGAATTCTTGGACGAGAGCCTCTTCCCAGTCGTTGCTGCTGGTTCGGTGAATGCCGGCTACCTCAATTCCAAGTGGAGCGAACCATTGGAGGCCTAACAAGCTAGGCCGATCCCTGTCGACTATTGGCAAGGGTGGAAATGCAGCATGATTTTTAAAGGAGACACGGACTTGGCTGGATCCCACGACTGGAATTCGATTCCCTTGATAATCTTTGAGTATGATTCTTTGGAACCGGAGGTCTTGTCGCCAGAAGGTAGGGATGAGTTGCTTGAGAGTCTTCCAGGACACCATCGAAAGGGACGATCCTGAATCGACTTCCATCATACAAGGCTGGTTTTCGATGGCCACCTTCACCCTGATCTTCTTGGCGTCCAGTGATGAGGCGTGACCAATCGTAATAGTTTGGTGTGCCTCTTCTCGCTTCGTTGAGTGGTTTAGGGGTTTGTTTCTGTAGGAGTGGTTGTTCCATTGGTGTTTCAAGGGTTCTCGCTTTGCAGGATGGCTTCCTGTAGATTGGTGGTAGTTAGCCCCCCTCGGGCTTTGGCTGGGTCCTTGCTTGCTTCTACAGACCCGTCCAATGTGGCCTCTTTTCCCGGATACATGGCAGAGCACGTTGAGGAATTTGCAGTCTGATCAGGGGTGGTTTGCCCCACAACCAGCACATTGGTGCTGCGATTTCTGGCGTTGGTCTCGTTCAGACCGGAGCCGGTTGACCTCTTCTTCATCGCTTTCTGATGATGATTCGAGGTCCTCGTGGTGGGCTGTCGTTGCCAGTTCTTCTAGGTGAGGTGAAACTTCGCTGGCGAGTTGGCGAAGTGGAGCGTGGGTGCGGCGCATTCGAGCAGCCGACTTCCTGGTTGCTTCTGCTGCAGTGGCATCAGCGATGGCATCCGTAAGGCTGATGTCACCTTTCACCATCAGCTTACTCTGCACGCCTGGTGCATCTAGTCCCAGAACTATTCTGTTTCTCAGGGCTTCTTCAAGGTCGGCAAACCCACATAGGCCTCCTAGATTCCGGAGATCCGCTATGAAATCTGCAACGCTTTCACCCTTCCGCTGATCTCTCTGGTAAAATTCATGCCTTCTCACGAGTGTTGGTACGGTCGGTGCATAGTGGGCCCTTAGCAGGGGTTCGAGGACGTCCCAGTCCATGGACTTCACTTCTGCCGGTTTCGCTAGTGCTTTGGCCATCTTGAATACGGTTGGCCCGCAATGAGTTAGGAATACCGCCCGTTTCTTTCCGGTAGTGGCATCCTTCAAATTGTTGGTCTCCAGAAACATCTGGAAGTGATCCATATATGAGTCCCAGTCTTCTTGTGCCGGGTTGAATGGAGTGGGTGGTATGACGCTGCCGGACATGGTTCCGCTGTTGGTGCGTTTCAGCCACGTGCTCTATTATCGCTTTTTGTAGTGTTCAGTCAGTTCTGACGTCTCCACATCCCATCCTCGTCGCCAGTGTTAAGTTCGGTGCGTGGCACAAGAAACGGAGACGAGTCGACGCACAGTGAACTTTAACTCTTTATTTAACATGGTGCAACAGCTCTGAAAATGGCCTCAACAGCCCCCTTTATACAGGCAAGCTCTTGGATATTTAGCCAATGAAAACAAAGGGACCCTAGCTCTTTTTAACCAATGAGAAGGGCTCGTTAATAGCCAATCAGATTCTCCTGAACGGACCAATCCGATATCGCTATTATCGGCCAATCAGAAGTGCAGGGCCAGAACACTGAACTTTGCTTTAAGGTTTCAATAAGCTTTATTCAAACACTTTTATTAATTCACAACACTTAGGTTAGCCTGTAACAATTGATATGTTCCAATCCAGACAAGAACAGGTGAAGCAGCATCACAAGGAAAAGTATACTTCAGAAGTGAAGATG
The DNA here is from genome assembly GCA_004319985.1 of Emydocephalus ijimae. Classification (NCBI taxonomy): domain Eukaryota; kingdom Metazoa; phylum Chordata; class Lepidosauria; order Squamata; family Elapidae; genus Emydocephalus; species Emydocephalus ijimae. The sequence continues at coordinate 19,367 of BHEV01007641.1, forward strand.
AGAAAGGTATCCTGAATATCCAAAGATGAGGGCCTCAGTACAAAGCGCAATATTAGCTGTGTCTGCCCTCCAAAATTGGTAGTGTGCTTGTTCTGGTAATAGGACAATTGAACAGGGCAGGCAAACCCCAATTCCAACTGAAAATTTGCAGAACCCAGCCAGGAGTTATGTATCTTTTGCTAAGCTCTTGATGTTGAAATACTAAGGAAAACAATATGATTGGATTGCTATCGTGCCCTTGGCAAGTTGATATAAATGACTATAAATAATTAGTGGGCAATCTTCTGCAGATGAGAACATCCTACTGAGCTCATGTGATAATAGCCCAGTCAGCTTCCACTCCTGTATGTTGTAAACATTTCCTTTACATCTCCCTTTTAAAACAATTCTTCAAAACAACAACAGACTATTAGAAAAATACCTGTGCTTTGCAGTAAAATAAATAAACCAAAACCTGAAGTTTCCTGCATAGTTGATAGAAAGCAATTTTAAATCCCAAATAAAATAACAAAACACAGCACCATATCAACCAAAATAAATAAATAAAAATGGAATATCGACTACAGTAGCAGATGACTAATTATAGATTTCAAAAACAGAAGGTCCCAAATTCACATAGAATAAAAGACCACCAGATAAATAACAGGTGAACTTGAAAGAATATTCCTCAACTGAGGAGTTGTCACCCCCTGGAAAATGTGCTCTGCTTGATAGCTATTTCCCTTACTTCCTTTGTCATTTATAGGAGTCCCTCTGATATCTTTATTGTTCAGCACCAAGTGATGCCAGGCCTTGCAGGCTTTTTGCCCAGATGAAAACTAATCTGTGCACCCAGGCTTTTAATTGAATCTACGCTGCGGTGTACATTGCTGCTGGTTTTGCCGGCTTGGTTGTAATATTTTAATATGTTGTAATTATGATGGCTTTAAACTTTTCCTTTTTTCCCACTTTGGAGTACTGGGCATAAAGCTAATATTAGCACTTTTAAAAATCCTTATATTTTGAACCAAGACTACAAGAGATTTGGAAGCCAATACAAATCTTCAGACTATTTGTATGATAGCATCACTTTGTCTGCTCCTTGTTTACAATTTACTTTTTTCTGGATCAGCTAAACAGGTTTAAAAGAAGGGATAAGCCAACCAAGAGAGTAGTACAGCACATGGAATCTTACGCCAAATAATCCTAGTGGTACCTCTATAGAAGAAAATTATTTTCCTAGCCCTTTTTTTACTCAGCCGTCATTCCTTTCATCCCCAGCAACTGGGGATATTACACATGTCCCATATTGGAAAGTCATATTTTTCCTCTGCAGCCTGATGAAAATGAAACACACATGCTCCTCCTGAAATATTAGCCTCTTTATAAATTAGGTTCTTTTTTCTTCCTAGTTTAAAAACAAATTTGTGTAATTGCACATGGGGTGCAACTTTCAGAAAGAAAGTAAAATATTAAGGTAGTTAGGTTACGTGTCTACTAAAACAAATTAACAAGCCATCTATAGTTAATGTTATACAGGTGCAAATGTGCAAATTCAGCATCAAGAAAATAGCAAAACAAAAAATGGAGTATGTTAAGTTCTGCGCATGGGTGCAAGGAACGGAGACTAGGCAGTGAACAGTGAACTTCAACTCTTTATTAATCATACTGAACAGAGCAAAACCCTAGGGCAGCAGCAGCCCTTTTATAGGGTAGGCTGCTGACCTATTAGCCAATGAGAAACATGGAAGAGTTAAACCCTTGAACCAATGAGAGTTGGCCCGTTAACAGCCAATCAGATTCCCCAGAAAGGACCAATCCGATATCGCTATTATCGGCCAATCAGAAGTGCAGGATTAGAACCCTGCTTTTTCTTAAGGTTTGTTAAAACTTTATTAAACGCCTTTATTAGTTCATAACAGAGTAATAAAAGATTATTATTATTTGAATGAATAAAACATAGATGTGTCCTGTTTTCCCATGTAGGCAGTTTTTATAGAGATTCAGCAAGTGATCTGTATATGTATATTCTGAAAAAATAAAGCATAAATGTTCAGACCCTCAGACATTTTATAAATGAAATACTGATGAATTCTTATAACCTCCTCTTTACTTGCATAGTCTTTCAAAGGATTTTCTCTACCTGTAGACCATTTATTCAACAGTTAGCATATGGTAAGATATATTAGTGTCAGAGAAGCAATCATCTGGCATTGTTTTGATGCACATCAATGAACATGCATGTGTAGGAGTCAAGCATCAGACGCCCATATCCAAAACTCTCCGGGAATGAAGTGGGGGAGCCGAAACTTGACTTTAGCATCCAATCTGTACAAGCATTCTTAAATTCACTCCAGAAGACCAAAATAGGGACAAAATCTGGATGATAATTTACACTGCCAAAAATTTAGGCCCAGTGCCTGGTAAATGAAGAAAATTGATGCTTGTGACATCTGTGTAGTAAATGCCAAATTCTGGAAGGTTTTGACCCTTCATTAGAATAATTTTTAAAATCTCTTTAAAACAAATAAGCTAACAAAAGGAAAATGATGAACTAAATAGTGAAGAATTGCAGAATGGGAGATACATGCTATTTACAGTGGCCTAGAGACTAAGCAATGATATTTAAAAATCCGGACTTCTTAAGAAATCTCTCATTCAAATAATTTATACTCTCAACTCCAGAGGACTGGGAACTCTATTCTTTATGATCTTTTAAAACCAAATATCTCATGCAAGAACAATTTGTGATGCAGGAGAGCTGTAGTGGAATCTCTCTAAGCCAACTCTGCATGACACATTGTCCTTGCTTTCTAAAGTCAGCCTCATCTCACTTTTAATGTGTGAAAGGAGAGATTATTCAACACTGTGGTAGACACATTTTTGTTCTCAAGAACACTGTGATATCATTAATCTTGTGGCAAGTCTGCAAAGGCAGGTTATGTGAATGCAAGTATTTTGCAAGGCTATAAATAAAGTTTAAAGAGAGAAAGACAGACAGAAAGGCTAGTTTCTAACAGCTTTTATTTCTGCAATACAGTCCATATTAATTGTGTAATAGTTTACAATACTTTAAAAAAGACTGTTTATTGCTCTTAAAAATGTCTTTATACAGAAACTCTTACAGTTATACAAGATTTTTATTCTATGCCAAGAGTCTGTTAATGTATTTCAGAAAAGATATAAGCAAGGAGTTCATTTCTCCTTGAAACACTAAAATAAATTTCAGAAGATGTCATTGAATTGACTATCTGATGTGATCAGTGTAACATCATTTTGAGTTATCAGGTACAGGTAGTCCTCAACTTACTATCCCAATTGGGACCAGAATTTCCATTGCCATGCAAGGAACATGCCATGCCATGTTAAGTGAGTCCCATTTGATTTTACAACCTTTTTGCCACAATTATTAAGCAAATCATTGCAGTTATTAAGCAAATCAACTTTGCTTGTTGGAAGCTGGCTGGGAAGTTTGAAAATGATGATTGCATAACCCTGGAACTCTGCAACTATCATAAATACCTGTCAGCTCCCAAGTGCCAGAATTTTGATCATATGACTGTAAGGATGCTATGCTGGTTGTAAGTCATTTTTTTCAGTGCTGTTATAACTTTGACAGATGCTAAATGAATGATTGTAAGTTGAAGACTATAAGTATGGCTTAATTCTTAATTCTTTCATTCAAACTAATTCAAATGGCATTTTTAATGGCTCTGCATTTGTGAGTTGCTCCCACACTAGAAAACAAGCTAGCAAAATCTTCCAGTGGTTGGGCAGGGATCTTTGCAGAAATGCAAACAAGTCAAGATGGTAGCCACAATCACGTGACTGAAGCATTATTCTTTATTGAACACATCAAGGCATCTTGTGATTGGGAAAACATTTGAATTTTGCAATCACTTTTTTTTAGTTTGAAATAGCTATTCCAGCCTTACGGGAAATTTCCAACTATTCTAGAAACATTCAGAGCTTAGAACAGTTCAGGAATGGTTAGAAACAGCATCAAAATGCTTTCGGTAAGAAGAAATTTGTTTTACAATTGAAGCATTTACAGTTCAAAATATTTTGCACTATCTTCTTGACCTGTGAGATATTTATCTTTCATGGTTATTGCAAAATATAACATTTCTATATTTACTTAAAGGTTAGTCCAATTTAGGAATACATGTTAATTAGTAGTTTCTTCAAAAAGCCACTTTATTGATAGGAAAAAAAATGGTGATATGCTGATTCTGGTGACCTCATGGCCATATAGCTGCTGCTTTCTTTTCATTTGTTTAGCTATGTTTTGCATTGTTTTTTAAGCACTGTATCAACAGATCCAACAGAGAACCAGTCTTGCTATGGAGTGGCACATGGGTCAACTTTTCAGAAAGAATTTATTTTATAATCTAAGTATATTGTTTTGCTTCTCTCTTCTGATCCTAGCACACATTCTCTCCCACTAAAGAACTGCCATCTTTGTCCAGGTCCAATGAAGTGAGACATCTAAATACCATCTTAAAACATTTGTTATAATATTTATGACAGGTATAGAGAAACTTTTGCAGCTTAATTCTGAAAACAATGTGAAAGGTCACACTTGACTGGCATTTTTCACATTTGATTGGCATTTTTCACATTTGACAAATGATTGAAGGAATAGAAGTTATAGGAAGTTTGAGGAGTAGCAAATGTGGCATACATAAATTCATCATAAAACAACTATAGGTAACTAAACCAAATTAGACTTTAGGAGAGCTAACTGCAACAGGCTAAGAGAGAAACTAGGAAAGATTCCATGGATGAATATCCTAAAAGGAAAAACAGTTCAAGATGCTTGGGAATGTGTGAAAAGTGAGATAATGAAGGCCCAGACCAAAAACAATATCACAGAGAAAGGAAAACAAAACAAAATATACCAAACTAGACCAGCATGGTTGCATAAAGAGCTCTCTGATAAACTGAGGGACAAAAAAAGTCAGATATTAAAAAATGAAAAAGGCACACATAACTAAAGCAGAATACCAACAAAGAACCCAAATCTGCAAGGAGGAAATCAGGAAAGCTAAGCCCAGAATGAAGTAAAATTAACAACCAATGCCAGAGAAATGCTAGATAATGACTAGAGAAATGCTATGACAATTGTAAACTTGGACTTCAGCAAGGCATTTGACAAAGTAGACTACAACTTCTTCTTGGTAGGATAGAACAAGGTGGGAGACACAGTACCACTACCAGATGAATTTGTAGTTGGCTGATCAACTGCACTTAACAGGTACTTTTCAATGGGAGCACATGGAGGAAAAATGCAATGGAATACCTCAAGGTTCAGTCTTGGGACCAATACTCCTCAACATTTTAATAAATGATCTGGATAAGGGGATAGAAGGGAAACTTATAAAATTTGCAGATGACAGCAAGCTGGGAGTAATTGCTAACATTTTGGAAGATAGACTCAAGATTTAGAAGGATCTTGACAGATTTAAGCATTTGGTCCTGTCCAACAAGTTGCTGTTCAGGAGTGAGAAAAGAACTTAGGCAGGAAAACCAAATGCATATACATAGTTGATATCTGGCTCAATAGTAGTGCTTATGAGAGGGAGCTAGGTATCCTAGTGGACCAACACTTAAGTATGAGCCAGTACTGCAGCAGCCAAGAAAGCCAATGCATTGCAGGGATATCCAATGCAGGGATAGCATCAAGACAATGAAAAGAGACAGTACCAATTTACAATATGCTGGTGAGACCGCACTTGGAATACTGCATTCAATTCTTCTCATCATGATGAAAAAATGATGTTGAGACTCTGAAAATCTGCATAGAAGAGCAACAAGGATGATAAAAGGTCTGGAGGCTAAATTGAATGATCAACAGTTGAAGGAGCTAGGTATGTCTACCCTACCCAAGAGAAGGATGAGGGGGGCATGATAACTGTCTTCCAGTATTTGAAGGGCTGTCACAAACAAGAGGAGACTGTCTTATTTTCTAAGGCACCAGAGGACAGGAGAAAAGTAATGAGAAGAAGCTTGTTAAAGAGAGATCCAACTTAGAAGGAGAAATTTCCTGACAGTGAAAACAGTTAATCAATGGAATGGCTAACCTCCTGAGATTGTGGGTGTTACATCACTGGAGGTTTTAAGAAATAGGCTGGGCAGATTGACTGGGATGGTATAATGCTCTTTCCTTGAGCAGGGAGTTGGACTAGATAGAAGATCTCGGAGGTGCCTTCCAGCCCTATGATTCTATGATTCAATTTTGTTGGTGGCAAATTAAAATGAGAAATTCCACTCCATAGAGGCAGTTCCAAAGCAAACAATGTCATTTCAATACAAATGTCCTTGAATTTATTAACGCAGAAGAAATCAAAGATACCCACTGAAAAGCTTCATACTTGCATGCATACTCAGAAGTGCATCTCATTAGATTCAGTGTCATTTATTCCAAGATAAGCAACTATACAATCAGAGGTACAGAGGCTTAAACAACAATGCATTCACTGTGCAGTCAAACAGTAACACATTCTTCCAAATTGTTTTTCTCTGTCCAGTATAAAATTATCTACAGAGGCAGTTTTTCTATAGAATCTTGTATAAATTGGCAACCCTATACGTGCTTATTCAAATATGAGTCCAATTGAGTTTAATGAGGCTTGTATCTTGGGAAGAAGGTAGTATGACTGTAGTGTTCTTAATCATAATTAGAGTATAAACTGAATCTTATACCACCAACTTCATTTGCAACTTTTTAAAAAATCCTTTATTTCACTCCTCCCTCCTCCTCCCTGCCCAAACATTGACTCATAAAATATATACACAATAGAATTGCAAGAAAATTTAATTGCAAGAAAACAATAATTTGTGTTTCTTGTTATATACATCACAATGTTATAAAAGGTATCAAGAGTCAGTCATAAAAGTCTCCTCTGTTCTTAGCCCTTGCTCAAGAAAATAAGTGAACACTTAAATTCCTGATAGATAGAAAGTAAAGTAAAAAAAAAAGGAAGAAAGAAAGAAGAAAGGAGATATCTGCCATGGCAATCTTTGAGCATTTCTTTGATTTTTTTATTCGAATTTTGTATTGTGTCAGGTATGCTTAGTATTCAAAGAATCTGATACTAATTAGGTATAGAGCCCAACAAGGCATGTGCTACTGTCTGGTACAATGTAATAAGAATAACTATCCTAAAATTTGGATGATAAAGGTTGATAACTTACCAATATCAGTATCTCTTTACCCTTAAATGGATGTAAAAAGGTATTTCAGCAATAGAAAGAAGCTAAATCTTCTCTCAATAAAAGAACAACAAATCAACAAGGCTCAGAAGAGAAGATAATCAAATATTTCATAGACCAGCACAAAGAGAATGGGGTTCAGTTAATAAGGAAACAGAAGATACATATCAGTCTAAAAATTGTGAAAAGCTAGAAGATATTAAAACAAAGTATATCTGAAAGTCTGTAAGAATCTAAAAGAAAGATAGAAGAATTAGATGGGTGTAGGGAAGTATAAAGATTAGGATGTAGAATAATATATCAAATTGCCAAATACTCTAATATGGATAGCTAAGTGTTCATTAAATCTAGCTTATGACACAGGTCATCATCCAATGAATTTTGAGTACTGCTGCATTGAACCTGACAATGTTCTATGTTGTAGTAGAGAGAAGAAAATGAAATGAATGAGATAGGATAGAGTAGGGTAGAGTAGGGAGGTAGGATCTGTAGAAATCCCCATGAAGAAAGTGTATTGATATCTACTGTTTGAAATCTATCTATCTATCTTTCTATCTATCTATCTATCTATCTATCTATCTATCTATCTATCTATCTATCTATCATTTGTTTATTTATTTTCAGATCAGGGTTTTACTACTGGATCTTATTTTAAAAAAATGCAGAAGCCCTAGGAAATTTATAACAGCTGGTAGTCATAAATTGGTGCTAATTGGAGGTCTAGGAAAAGAGGAAATTACCATTAAGAAGAGCCTTTTAATAATAAGTACAAAAGAGAACTTTGGTGTGGGAATCTGTAGCTGCTGAAGGTCAATGGGGCAGAAAGAAAAAGCTAGAAGGACACTATTTAAAACTCAACAAAAGTAGCTGTCTATTTCAAAAAGTAAGCATATAGTTACTCTATATTTTTCAAGCTAGTGATAAAAAATAAAGAATATAGATCAAAATGATTGAAGTTTTAAATGTACTTTTAGAGTTAGTTACATTGTTGTCCAAATCTAAACAAACTAGGAGGGGTGGGCCCCGCAAGTAGAATGAACAACATGGTTAAGCCATCATTCATGGGTTTGGACAGTGTATCTATGTAAAAATGACTATATGCATGGGTTTTAAAAAACACTAAGTCAACAAACACTTCAGAAATTTCAATAGATGAATTAATTGAATAAATGCATGTAAACATCTTAGAAAGTCTTTACATATTTTAGCATTTTTAAATGCAGTATTTATTGCCTTTATTTCCATTGCATCTCCATTCTTTGTTGAGCATTGATTTTTCAGAGCACAGAGGAAGGACTAAACTATTTGGGAGCATTTGCCTAAACATGGAAGTAGGGCTGTTAGAATATGTTGAGACATTTGGAATGATAGAAGAATTCAGCCTAGAAGGAGAACTGATTTAGTGTTCAGATTGCCAGAACTACAAGCAATTGCCCTGGGTTCGTGTTAAGCAAGACAATGTGATACATTTTCTTTATAATTTGTCACACAGATGTCACAACCAGTTAACATGAATCTGTGACATTTCTTTGGGAATCTGCTTATATTTGTTGTTTCATATGTCACAACGTTAAATTTCTTAGATAAAATCATTTTCTAGTTAATGGAATCACTTTTCTTAGGGAGTTCTATGAGTATGGAGCAAAACAGCTTTAAAAGCTATTTTTTATTCAGATATCTAAAAAGAAAATAGGAATGAATAGTGAGCTAAGACCATTCAGCATTCAGGTAGCAGATTTCCAAAGATTGGAAACATATAAAAACCTACCCTTTTTTTTCCTTAAAATCTTACCCTTTTACATTACCAGTTTATCTCCAGGGAATATATTCTGAATGAATGAGATCCAAAGGAAAATATTCTAGTAAAATACTGGATTAATTTATAAATTAATAAACAGAAAAGTAATTGAGTAAATGAACATATGGACTATTAGTAAATATCTGCTTTAAAATGCTTGTTAGAGTACTTGTTTAAACATAAATCTTTTCAGGTGTACATATGACAATATAATATTTATGAATGTGAAATAGAATGCAATAAGAAAATGATTGTTGCAAATTGAGGATGAGTAAATATTGTACAAAGTGTATTTAGGAAGAAAAAAATAGCAAAAAACCCGTAGCAAACAGAACAAGATTAAAATACATTTTGTAACAAATAAAACATGTTCAAACAGTGGCTATAAAGGGCTAAACTAATAGCCTCAGCACAATTTATAAACAAACTAATGAAATTATTTGATAAAATTGGAGCAAGAAAGTGCAATGTAGAACGTAAGAAAGCCAAACTTGATCCAAACTTGATATCTCTGTCAATGCCAGTTTCCTTACTCTTCATATAGGAAAGAATATTTTAAAATTTCATATGACAATTATATTGATAAATTGAAAAACAGAATTGAAACAAATACTAAATGTTAGCATCTGAGGAAAAGAATGATAAAACCTTTCAGTCTCAAATCCTATAAGAATATGTGAAAAATGGTAATGCTGTACATGTAGATGATATAAATTGGAAATATGGGTGAATTTAGTCATAGAGTGACTGTGCATCTTGTTTTATATCAGAATAGCTCATCTTTGGTCTGTAGAGGTATACGGCAAGGATAATGTTATTCTTTTTCTATTGGAAGAGAAAGGTAGCAAGAGTAAATGAAAAAAAAGGCTTAAGGACTATTTTGTTAAGTGTATCAGGAATAGAATTTGGCAAAATTCTGAATGAGAAAGTATATATTTCAATGAATAACACTGGAAACTGCAGTTCAGTTTCATATCTATATGAACCAGATTGTTGCACTTCTTCAGCAGATCAGTGAGAAATCTATGAATGTTTGTTTAGAATAGATAGGAATTCTGGAATATTTTGCAGTTGATCAGTTGTTATGTGGTGGTAACAGCAGTATATATTGAAATTAAAGTATGCATAATAATAAATTGAAAGCTTAGTGACTGGTACTATACTGAATGGAGAACACGATGAAGATGTGTAATGTATTCTCAGCAGTTTAATCTAGTTACAGATAAACGTGTAAAGAATCTTTTTGGCAATGGAATTAAAGGTGTGTTAGCTGGGGAATATGAATGCAACTGGAGTTAGGCTGTGCATCTTGTTGGATGAAACCCAAATGATTTGCAGCAAATGTTAGTTTGATTGTAGGATGCCGCAAGGAATATGAATCTGAAAATTAATGTGGCAAGGACCAAGAATCTTTCTGTGTGACAGGGAAAATAGAATGAATGATTTCAAGTTATACAAATAACAAATGATATGAGCAGGTAGATTAATTTGAGTTCATTGGAAGAATGCTTACTAAGGATGAGAAAATAAATGAAGATATTTTCAGCCATACAAATGCTGGTGAAGAAAAGTATATGGTATGTTTTTAAAGATGAATGTTTATTGAAAGACGTGAAATGGCTGTTTATAAGAGCACATTTCTGCCCACTTTTTAATATAAAATTGAGCTGCATATGTCAGGAAAAACATGAAAATGAATGCAGTTGGGTACTTAAATATTGGAGTGGTAAAAGAATAATAGTTAGAATCAAGAATGAATGAGAGCTGAATGAATGTGGACTGAATTCAAAAATGAGTGATTGGTATGAAATAAGTACATTGAGATGGCTTCATCATGTAAGAGAGCATGAGTGAGGATCAAGTTGCTAAACAAATACTGTATTTGAAAGAAGAGTGTATAAATTGAAAAGAAGACAGAGAAAATCAGAGTTAGAGAGAATTGATGAAGGTAAAAAGCATGGAGAGGCATGATGTTGGTGTAATTAGATTTACCAAAAAAATATAAGCAGTGCCTTGCTGGATTGAACACTGGCCCATCTAATTTAGCAATCTATTTTCACATGGCCAACTAAGTGCCCAAGAAAGCCCACTTGTCTCTCAGCAGATTGTCTTCAGAGGTAGTCCCCTGCCACCAAAGCTAATAGCCAAGTAATCTCCAGGACTTCCATGTATCTATCCAACTTTTTTTGAGACCAGCCAAGCTATTGGTACCAAATCTCATGGCTTAGCTATGTTTCCTTCCTTTTTCCTTATTTCAGACTCTTTGAGCTACTGTTTTTTTTACTTCTTTTCAGAGCTCTGCATACTGTTGCTTGTCTCAAAGGAATAGTGTGATAGGAATATGTTTATGATATAATAGTATCTTTTGAACATTTTGATTCCTGGTTACTTCATAGTCATGTCCATACAGTTTTCTTGGCCATAAAATAAAATGGGTTTGCTATTGACCATTCCCTTCATCTAGAATGGGATTTTTTTTTAAATTTCATAGTCTAATTTACAATTCTAATCTAAATGAATCTTGTATTATTTTGAGGTTAAATATTGCTATCATTTTTAGCAAGTGATTTTGGGGAGTATGTAAGTGATTTTTTTATACAACCTAGAACTTTAACCATTCAGGAGTCCACATTGTGTGAAAGCCTTCATGAAGATAATTATGTATGCATAGGTCCCATTCTTGAAAACATCTGCATTGGAAAAATGGATACTAGGAGTGGAAGAGAATTATTTGATATATGAGGTATTGAGGTAATGGGGTGGGGAAAAGGCTATTTATTATTCACAGTTACATCCCTGCTTGTTGTTAAACCATACTAATCAATGTAATATCAAAAAAGAATGTGTTGATAATTGATATTGAATTAAAAAAATAAACAAAGTTTTCCATTCAGTGGAACAACTACCTATAGGTAACTTTCAGAAAATATTTTCATTATCTTAATATTATTACTTCTCTGATCAAAAAGGATCAGGACAGGCAAACTGCATCATTTTTTAAAAAGATGTGCAACTGAATGGGACAGAGATCTACTAGTTTCTCCCTTTGTACTGTTTTAAATATAATGATGGTCAGATGTCATTGAAGACATTGTCCTTTTGATCTAGGCATATCAGAACTGAAGATGGGCATCTTAATCTGAATGTCTACCATGTAATGATGTCTTTGCTGTAAAATGGAAGATTGATACATGATTTTGTTATGTTTGGAGCATGGGTGCGAATAATGGAGACGAGCCGGTGAAACGGTGAACTTCAAACTCTTCATTTACATGGTGTGACAGCTCAAACTGGATGGCTGCTACAGCCTTCCTTATATAGGTAACTTATTAACTATTCAACCAATGAAAACCTGGGAGTGCTAGCTCTGTTGACCAATGAGAACGGCTCGTTAATGGCCAATCAGATTCTCCTGAATGGACCAATCTGATCTCGCCATTTAACAGCCAATCAGAAGTGCAGGGCCAGAACCCTGCACTTGACTTCAAGCTCAAGATAACTTTATCACACATTTATTCATTCACAACACCCCTTCCCCCCGGGTTCCTTTTACGGGATGCGGTAATGTAGTCCTTGAGGTAGGACGGTTGTTTTGTTAGTCTATTTGATTTTCGTTGTGCATCCGGTATTTGGCTGCACTCTTGTTGAGGTAAAGCGTTGTTTGGCGAAAGGGGTGTCTCTGGCTCTGAATTCGAGTTTTCGTTGTCACCAACATCTTCGGTATCACCCTGAGGTGAGCTCACTCCCATCCCTGATTCCTCTTCTCGTGTTTCCATTCCGCTATCGTTCCCTTCAAAAAGGTTTTCTGCTAGTTGCAGTTCATCTTCCTCTGTATCTCCCCCCCCTCAGTTTGGTTATCAGGGGATTCGGAGATCCCTGACTGCAGCCTTGATTGTAGTTGATCAATATGGCGCTTCCATAGTTTATCATCCCGGCATGTACTAGGTATGATCTCGGGCCGGTTACATGGACCACAGTCGCTTCTACCCACAACGGATCACCCGATAAATTTTTAGCGAACACCAAGTCGCCTACCTGGAAGGTACGGCATCAGCAGCTGGATCCGTGTGGTTTCTCCGGTTCGTACGCTGGGTGTAACCGGTCGAAGTGGGAGCGGAGCTTTTGTCCCATTAGCAGCTCGGCGGGAGTTTTGTTGGTGACGCTGTGCGGAGTGATATGTTGTAAAAACAGGATTCGGTTTATCTTTTCTTCGATGTTGTCATAGTCCACTTTTTGTAGCGTTTTCTTGACGAATTGTACCATGCGCTCAGCTCTTCCGTTGGCCGCAGGATGCGCAGGCGAAGTAAGCACATGGCGAATACTGCGGTCCGCCAGGACAGGGCAGTAAATTGGGGCCCGTTGTTGGATACCAGAACGTCTGGTAATCCGTGGGTTGCAAACAGTCTCTCCAGTTTCTTAATGACCGCTTCGGTTGTCGTGTTCCTCATTTGGTGGATTTCGAGCCAATTCAAGTAGGCATCGACGGTTAACAAGAAGGTGTGGCCTTTGGTCGGCCCAGCAAAGTCCAGATGGATACGGGACCAGTGTCCCCGTGGTGTCTCCCATTCGGTTGGGATTGCCTTTGATGGGGCGTTGCTTACTTCCTGGCATCTATGACAAGCTTTGACCCAAGTCTTGGTTTTCTTGTTGATGCCTGGCCACCACGCGTAGCTTCGTGCGAGGGCTTTCATGCGCACGATGCCGGGGTGGCCATCGTACAAGGTTCTCAGTACTGCTTGTTGGAGTCGCTCTGGGATAACGACTCTTTTGCCCCAGATGATACAGCCCTTTTGAGAAAACAACTCTGTTTGTCGACTTTTGAATGGTGCGAAGTCGTCTGGTACTTGGTCCAATGGCCATCCGTGTTCCACCCAACTGAGGACTCATCCTAAGGCGGGGTGGTGTTTTGTTTCTCTCGCGATATCACGGGCAGTTAATGGCGGTGTATGAAGCGCCTCGATCTGCAACGTTGTCATTGTAGGTGCGGGGTCGTCGATAGTCTCTGGAAGTGGTGCTCGGCTCAATGCGTCGGCGTGGGGAATGGCTTTCCCCGGGCGGTATTGCAGCCGATAATCATAAGCAGCCAAGAATTCTGACCAGTGAGTCATTCTGGGAGATAATATATAGGGAGTCAGTTTATCTCCGGCTATTATTCCCAGGAAAGGTTTGTGGTCAGTCACTATAATAAAAGCCTGGCCATACACGTACTCATGAAATCTTTTAACAGCAGACACAATTGCAAGGGCTTCTTTATCAATCTGGCTATAATTTCGCTCAGTTTTTGAAAGTGTCTTTGAAAAATAGGCAACAGGGGCTTCGCTACTGTTAAGCAATACGTGGCTCAAAATGGCGCCTACTCCGAAAGGCGATGCATCGCATGTGATATTTAATGGCAAGGTGTCATTGTACTGCATGAGTACAGCGTCAGAAGTCAGTAGTTTTTTCACATTACGGAATGCCTGCTCTTCTCTATGACCCCATACCCAAATTGCTTTTTTGTCCAGTAAACGATGTAAAGGTTCAGCAACAGTCGCTTTGTGAGGTAGGAATACATTATAAAAATTGATAAGGTCTAGAAATGCCTGGAGGTCGGCCTTATTTCGGGGTCTGGGAGCGTTTTTTATTGCTCTCAATTTGCTATCGGTAGGGTGAATGCCCTGACTGTCAATTAAATACCCTAAAAATTCGACACGATCTGTACACAGCTTACACTTATTTTTCTTCACTTTAAGACCTGCGTCTTTGAATTTCTGGAGAACCAATTTTAAATGATCCTGTAAAATTTTTGAAGTAGGGGCAGTGATTAACACATAGTCAAAGTAGGGGACAACACCTTTAATCCCTTGTAATAGTCTTTACATCAGGCTCTGGAAAATCCCCGGGGCTACACTCACTCCGAACTGGAGCCGTGTACAATTAAAGGCACCTCAGTGCGTAACGATCGTCTGTGCCTGTGCCGTTTTTTCATCAACTGGCAGTTGCTGATATGCCTGAGCTAAGTCTAGTTTAGTGAAGACTTTTCCGTCCCCCCAGGGAATGGAGGAGGTGCTGCACCACCAGCACCGGATATGCGTTTTGCTGTAGGGCATGGTTCAGGGTGGCTCGGTAGTCCCCACAAATTCTAATCGAACCATCCGGCTTGATGGGTGTCATGATTGGGGTCTCCCAGGGAGAGTGATCGGTTGGCTCTAACACTCCCTGGGCTATTAACTTATCAAGCTGTTCGTCGATTTTCGGTTTTAGGGCAAATGGAACTCGACGAGGCTTAAGGCAGATGGGAGCTATTTTTGGATTAAGGTTAAATGATATCAGGGTCCCCTTGAACTTGCCTAGTTTTTCTGCGAAGACGTCCCTGAATTCATGGACAAGGTCCTCCTCCCAGTCACTGCCGCCAATTCAGTTAATGCCTGCCACTTCAATGCCAAGTGGTGCGAACCATTGGAGACCTAACAGGCTAGGCCGGTCCTTGTCGATCACAGTCAGAGGTAAGTACACTGTGCGGTTTTTGAACGAGACCCGGACTCGACTGGATCCTATGACTGGAATCCTATTCCCCTGATAGTCTTTAAGTATGAGTCTTTGGGAACGGAGGTCTTGGCACCGGATAGTAGGGATGAGTTGCTTGAGGGTCTTCCAGGAAAAAATCGAGAGAGACGATCCTGAGTCGACTTCCATTTGGCAGGGCTGGTTTTCGATGGCCACTTTAATTCGGATTTTCTTGGCATCCAAGGAAGAGGCGTGACCGATAGTGATAGTTTGGTGAGCCTCCTCTCGCTTCGTGGGGCGATTTAAGGTTCGGTTTCTGTAGGAGTGGTTTACTGGTTCTCGCCTTACAGGACAGTTTCTTGTCGATTGGTGATAGTTAGCCCCCTTCGAGGTCTGGCTGGGTCCTAGGAAGCTTCTACAGACCTGTCCGATGTGGCCTCGTTTCCCGCACTCATGGCAGAATGCGTCGCAGAATTTGCATTCGGACCTGGAATGGTTGGCCCCACAGCCAGCACATGGGTGTTGGGACTTCGGGTAATGGTCCCGATTGGACCGCAGTCAATGGACCTCTTCTTCGTTGCTGTCTGACGATGAAGAGAGGTCCTTGTGGTGGGTCGTCAAAAGCTGTCCTTCTGACTTGGGTGAGATGTCGCCGGTCGGTTGGTGTATTGGAGCGCGGTTGCAGCGCAGTTGGGCAGCCGACTTCCTGGTTGCTTCTGCTGCAGAAGCATCAGTGATGGCATCGGCAAGGCTGATGTTGCCTTTCGCCATCAGCTTACTCTGCATGTTTAGTGCATCTAATCCCAGAACTATTCG